>CAJHQQ010000291.1:0-243654 GCA_905132885.1 Moricandia moricandioides
GCCGAGGAACTAGATTACACGTCGACCAATTGGTCATACATTGGTTATCATGTGTAAGGTACCTACGAGCCTATTCTAAATATTGGCCGAAAGGAAACCTAGTATATAAGACCACATGACGAAAACCAGAATGGTTGATCATCGGTTGCACAGTCGAGTAATCACCTGAGAAAACCACCAATCACTCCGGAGAATTGGCATGATCCGCGTACTTACGGCCCAATATCTAATACGACCCCCAGAGAACCCCACTGTATCCGGGCTATTCAGTTCAATGAACTGCTATTTACAATAGAAAAGAAAAATGGTCGATATCGCTCGTATATTCGTCCATGACTGATCTACAGTCGCGTTAAAGTCCATAAAGGTCAAGGAACCTAATTCTATGACTGGGTATGTCAAGTAAAAGGAAAGATCCATGACCACCACCACGTACCTGTGACATCACGCAAGCCCGCGAATGCGCAAAGATCTCGTTGGCTTACAAGAGCCAAATTGGACAAACATGTTTCAAAGTAATGGATTAACTAGGGTCCTATACTCTACTCGAAAGATATAGCAATCATAAACGCAATTCTGAATCCATCAGCTGATAGCATATATTTCGGGTAACTGCTTATTTTAGAAATTCAGCTGAGTGGATGAAGAAGGTAATTGTAAATGGTCTACAACCTAGTGAAACTATATGTTCGTTCTTTATTCACATACAAAAGGTTGAAAGTTTATTTACACTAACCATACTAACCAACCCAGAAAGGGAAAATTATTTTGCAGAATCAACCTTTGTTGATTATGAACAGGTTATGATTCCATCACCACACATCCTGGGATCCCTTCACACCACAGAGCCCTAACCCTCCACCCTAAACACTCCCGACCACAAACACCAAAGTCACATGGTCGAAAAACATCACTCCGAGAATTGGGCTTCTCCCAATCTAACCCGGGCCGCATCATCATGCAGCGCTCGTTCATGGGTGCGACCCACTTCCGCATGACGAGCCGTGGAGAGTAGGTAACTCCCCAACTGGAGAATTGGGCTTCTCCCAATCTAACCCCAGGGTCCACGCACATCACCGGAGAATTGGGCTTCTCCCAATCTAACCCCAAGATGGTCACACACTCTAGTCTAGGCGCAACACAATTCAAACCAGCATGAGGAAGCTCCACCTATAACCTCTATTCAATGCGCACCTAGACTATCATGCATAACACACACACACACACACGCACGCGCGCGCGCACACACACACACACACACACACACACACACACACACACACACACACACACACACACACACACACACACACACACACACACACACACACATACACTAGTCTAGACCAAAACACAAAATACAACCAGCATGAAGGAGAACCACCTCTAATCTCCATGCAATGCTTGGTCTAGACTCAACACAAAACAACTCAAAAGCGAGTTACACACTAAACCACTACCCGACATAATAGAGAGTCTCACTCAAATCTCTATGAAACCCCAACTACACTACATGCAATGCATATGAACCGGCATGAAATAGTTACACTCCAATCTACATGTTACACAAAACCCTAACATATGCAACTACAAAACTCACAATGCATGCATGTAATCTAACAACTTAACAATACAATACATGACAATCATGGCATCACCCCTAGATGACCATGTCCACAATAACAAGAACAGCTATGCATAATCACAATTATAACATGCAATATAGATAAACACACAAGTATGGGGACTACCAATTCCCATACACACACACACAAACCGCAAATGTGGTTGAAGCTCATGAACCATCACGGCTAAAGCTCTCCAACCTTCACACACATACGGTTAGAAACACACAAGACACAACACACACAGGGAAGCCACCTAGGTCTTCACAAGCCGCACAACACCTCAAAAAGCAAAAGACCTAAGGGTTACACCAAAACAGATCAAAAAGAGGACAAAGGCTAACAGGGTAATGAAACCTAGAAACGCAAAAATAAAGCCTTAACACCTCTCCTATCACAGAACAATAGATGTTAGACCAAGGATCAACACGGAAAGGCCTCCTACGCTCTCCTCACACACTTAGAAATTTTTATCGGTTTGGTCATTTTCTCTCTCAAGAAAAAACCATAAGATCGAGTGAGAGAGAAGGCACAAGGGGGTTCTAGACGTCTACAAATAAACCTAATGGTCCTATTTATAGCCAGAGTGGGTGGGAACACTTGACACGTGTAGTTACACTTGTCACCAAAATTCACTCTAAATGCATGCATGCAAAAAAGTACACTGAATCAAACCATTTAAGTCCCATCTTCTAGAAGATAAACCACCTTACCATTTATTTTGAGTTTACCAAAATTCAGCACGAAACTTGATACCCAACTGTGGTTTCCACATCATCACTTTTTAGCTCCGAAATGACCTTCAAGCTCAACACATATGAATACTACTCCTTAGGATTTTCTTCCCTTCTCATGTATACCAATTTTGGTAGGAGTAGAGACACTGCATGGTCATTTTCGTTCCTTACATGTTTCCATGAACCTTCTTCCTCCTTAACAAAACCACCAAATTGCCCATTTTAGCACCTTTGGGTCTTAAATCTTTAAATTTGTTTTCCTTGTGCTCCAGCCAAATATAATACTTCCCTTGGGTCCTAAATGAATCTTATATGTCATAGGTTTCATGTAGAAAAGCCTTAGTTCAGCCCATAACTCTCATTACAAATGTAGCCCATTTTGGGAACAAATGGTTTCTTCATGTCTTCTTGATCTCTAGATGTATTTTGCCCCTGATTTATTCACCATAAAATACCTTGATTTATTACACATCATGTCCAGGATTGAAGGAATTTTGTCCCCTCCACGTGCCATGCTCCTATTGGTTGATTTGATGGGTTATATGGACCAATGGGGTTCATTCTCTCTCCTTTGACTTTAGTTGACTTTGACTTCTGAGTTGACCATATCCAAAAGTTGAGGAATTGTATAAAACACTCCTATTAACTCATTTCCCATGTTTTCACAATTCAATTTGGCTTCCTTTGCCCTTAGCTAGCTCATTTCAACCATATCGGCCAAAACGGTCTTCTTGTGGACCATCTTCACTTTGGCTTGTTCCAACTTCATCCTGAGTCGACCAAAAGTCTTATTTTTTCCCATAATGATGATTGAGATCAATTCTTACTTGATTTGCATATTTCAGAATTTCACCATGTTCGACCTTGGCCATTTCGAAGCTTCGGTTCTGTCTCCCCGACCAATTCTTGTTTCTACTCGACCATTCTTCAAAATGCTTCTCATCTCCTTTGGATTTTTCATTCTTCATGATCTCTTTAGAAACCTCCACTGAATGCATTCTTCTTTGTAGATTCTCGATAGCATTCTAAGTCTGGCAGCTGTAGTCACTCATATATCCTCCAATTTCTTAGAAATATTTTCCTTCATCAGGCTCTGAGGAAAGGCAATTTATTCGAACCTGTCTTCTAATTGTTTTTCTGCCGCGGACTTCTGTCAGTCGAACTCAGTATCGATCAATGGCGTGATGTTGCCGTCGATCGATGTCACTTTGTCTGTTCCAGGCGCATGCTGTCTTTGATCAGTATCCAAATCTTGCTTCATCTCATCCATGCGTGTAGTCAAACCGGTAAGGCACTTGTCTATAGAATAGTAGACATCATCAAGCCTCTTATAGAAATCATCCAGTGACATTTCTTGATTTTTGTAGATCTCTTGCACAATTTCATCAATTTATGCTCTGTTGTATGTTTCTTGCTTCTTCATAACCATAGCGAACTTTGCTGCATGTTCTGGTAAACATATGTAGTTGTGCTCAAATATAGTAGCTCTTTCTAGAACTGCTCTGATATCTTCCTCTTGCACATTCACAATTCTCATGTCTATAGCTCGTGCATTGCCATACTCATCTTTGTAGATGCCATACTCGTCTTTCTTTTCCCAATAGAAAATTCTTCTGCTGTTTGCATCTTAAGCTCTTTGTCCATGCTCTACATTTCCATCTATCAGAAGTGGGTTTATCCAATCGACTGATTGTGGACTTCCTGAACCAAAAGGATAAGAGGTACAAAACTGGTTCATCCCTGGAATGGTGTCGATCGATTGATGATGGTTGGCGCCGATCGATTCTAGATGTTTGGGAGTGTATAGATCATGGATCGGCACGTTCTTATGTTCAAACACATATCATTGACAAAAAAACAAACCAGAACATATGCTTGAACATCATGGATGTCATATCTTTTCAGTTAATGTATTATGAAAACTCAGGAGATCGAGCTTTTGGTCTCCTATAGTTGTCACTAATGAGCACTTTGCCACCTGGTTTAAGCAAGTTTAATAAAGTCCTGAACAAAGCTGGTTTGAGAATGAGTTAATCATTCAATGATAAACTTCCAACATGAGAAAATGGAGTTGAAGCTTACATACTTGGATGTACATAATAGTGTTATGGATGTAAATAACATTGAACGATATATTTTTTAATGTTTTGTGGTGCAATCCGAGACCTCAAACTTAGCCGAGCAGTTCAGCCCAATAACACGTCATAGTACAAACAAAATCATGTTTACTAAAACGGCACCATTGGATCGAACATTTGGATATCTGGTTAATTTTCAGAGAAGACATGTATTCTTAAGAAAAAGCTGCGAATTTGTTTGCCTTCCAAAACAAAAGACCCGACTTGGATTCATTGTACGCATTCATGGATGAAACAATATAATTTATTCAAACTAAAGCATCTTCGGTCAGATTTTCACCAACCCAGAAATTCGATTCCATCCTCATGTCCAGGTATCCTTCTGTATCTTGTCCGGTTAATCTAAAAATCGCATCGAGCTCGTTAACTTAAAAGAAAATCACGGGGTTAGTTATTTCTGACTGAAACCAAACAAAACCCAGAGAAAAATACATAAGCAATACCTGAAGCCATTTCAATCATGGAAGTGAAAGATGTTTCCAAATAGGATTGAGGGAAGGCAAGTTTTTGTGAGATTCGTGAAGAGTGAAGAAAAATCATCAATAAATAGGAGGATTAATGGTAAAAATCTGAAACATAGAAAAGGACCATGGCTTAAATAAAAATCTAAGACGACTGCTAAATGATACTTGAAACTGCAGCTGTTACACATGTGTCTTCGAATACGGTGTGATCTGAAATGGCATGGCGCTACTGTTCTCCATCTCCACCATCGAGAAGGAAGAATCATATTAAAATTATAAAACTGTATAAAATCCAATAAATTTCGTAGAAAACAAACTGGTCCAATCAACAAAATCTAGCGAGACAAAAAAGAACACTTTAGATGAGTGAATAAGAATTTGGTACATGTCATTTTTTGAGCCGAAAGGAAGCAAACCACAAATGGTAAAAAATTTAGAGCCGGATATCTGATCCACTCCGACATTATACAAATATATATATATATATATATATATATCTCCAAGCATTATAGATTTTTATATGTATAATTTTATATAATTATTATTAAAATATCATTTTATTTTATTTTTATTTAACATGTACTTATAAAATCTTTATAAGAACTACAATTTTCTAAGATTTTTTGTTTTATAAGAAATTTTGATTAACTTTAGAAATTTATGGAACATATTGTTTCATTAATTTTTATTTGTCATTTCATATTATGTAAAAATTGTATAGTTTTTTAGATTACTTGTATTAAACAAAGTAGATAAGATATCCGTAAATATATATAAATATTCGTAAATATTTAAAAAAATTCGTATCACCGAAAAACCGTATATATGTATTTCTCTGAATCAATTAAAATCGGAAAATTGGATATTCATAAGATACACAACAAATCACAAATACTGAAATTTATGTTGTTATTCGATCCGTGTCCACCCCTACATTTGAGTATACTCTTTCCTTTGTAGTGCCACATCACTTGCCGAAATAGCAATTTCTTCACTAATTTACACATCAAGTAATCCTCATTATGCGCTTCAATCTTCTTGAGTTTAAAATCTCCCTATTTTTGTCTAACATGTCAACTCATCTCTCAACATGAAGTCATGTTAAAACAACCAAATATGTAAATAACAAACACATTTATTATGAACTAAAACTTGCATAGGTTAGATAAAAGTTCAAAATTTCAAAAACTAAACACATAAGCTCGACAATTAAGATTTCTAAAACAAAGGAAATTTTGGCTTGCAAGCCACCCATAATGTGTAATCTCTCGTTGATTGAGTGAATAGTTAGACAAATACAAAACCAACATCAGACTGCAAATTCTTCAAAATTCATCGTTGGTTTCAGTATCGGCCACGATAGAATCAAAACCTAAAAACTCCCCAGAAAATATTCTTTGTCAAAAAGAATTAAAAAGGATCGAGCAACAAGTTTTCAGGAAATATTCTCGCAATATTGTAACAAATAACTATTGAAAGTATGAAAAAATGAGAAGTCATCACCGCCTCCTCGACCTCAACCCTAGTCCATCTCGCTATCATGGCGAGACTACCACCCGACCAGTCTATCTCGCCATGAGAGCGAGACAACCACGTTTACTGGTCCATCTCACCATCATGGCTAGAGGACATGCCTCAGTTAGTCTCGCCGTCATGGCGAGATGACCTCGCCCATGGTCCATCTCACCATCATGGCAAGACGACCACACCTTGGTCCATCTCGCCAATGGCGAGAAGAGCTCACCTTAGTCCATTTTGCCGTCATGGCGAGATGACCTCTCCCATGGTCCTTCTCGCCATCACGGCGAGACGACCTCGCCTTAGTCCATCTCCCCATTGTGGCATGATGAGCTCGCCTTGGTCCACCTCACCATCATGGCTAGACGACCTCGCCTTGGTCCATCTCGCCATCATGGTGAGACAACCTTGCCTTTGTCCATCTTGCCATCATGGCGAGACGACCTTAACTTGGTCCATCTTGCCATCATGGCCTTTTTCTATCTCACCATCATGGTGAGATGACCTCGCCCCGGTCCGTCTCACCGTCATGGCGAGATGACCTCGCCCATGGTCCATCTCGCCATCCTGGCGAGACGACCACACCCATGGTCCATATCGCCATTTTGGCGAGACAACCAGACCTCAGTCCATCTCACCGTCATGACGAGATGACCTCGTCCATGGTCCATCTCACCCATCACGGCGGGACGACCACGCCTCGATCGGCAAGATGACCTCGCCAATGGTCCATCTCCCTATCATGGTGGGATGACCTCATCTCTGGTTTGTCTTGACATCAAGGTGATTATAACCCCCTCTTTCCATTATCTCGTCCTCTTATTTCATTCGTAGTTTTATCTTTCGAGTTTTTACGAAATACACCTTTTATTTCATCTCGATCGGAGTTTCCGTCAAAATTTTACGAAAAAACTAACTTGACATATTTTCTCGTAAAATTTCAAGCGATAAACGAGGCGTAATGATTAGCATAACATCACTCTACATGATAACATATGGATTTAAAATTCCAATAATACGGAAATAAACTTCGAACAAACCAATGATTTCTCCAACAAAATAATCGTAAAAATGTGTGAAATCGTAAAACGGACCAAGCGGCCACAAACAAGATAGGAGCCCACTTGTAATTTGAAGCTAGAGAATTGGCCCACGAACAATGGTGGTTTATCCAGTTTCAGTCAAAGATAAAAGTAAAAGAAGATAAATGCTAATTTTCCAAAATAAACATGAAGTTCGAGAAGATATGTAAAATTTTCGCAAAGAGATAAACTTGAATGGGGGGGAAGAAGGGGAAATCTCACCCACCTTGGAGGCATATATAAGGAGAGCCAATATGAAGTGCGCAAGACACACAAAAAATTCTACACAGCATCTTACCACTTAGAGCAATTTAGGCAATTTCGTTTTAGTTATCGAGCTGAGGCTCATCTAGATTTGTAAGTTAGGTTGTTAGAATTATAGATCTCTCTGAAAGCACTCGCAGACAAGGCGTTAAGACCTACTGTAACGATAGCTACGCTCTTATGGTCCTTTGAAATAAGATCATCGCTCTCTCTGCTCTCGGATCTCTTATTGTTTAGTTTACTATTTTGTATCTTTCCATTCATAGTTCTATCTTGTGTAATTGACTTCACAGAAATCCAGATCCTAGGAGAAAGTTAGATTCATTTTCGCTTTCTTAAAAATCAAATTTGATAGTGTGAATTTTGGTTCCACATTCATCCTCTTCCTATGCTTCATCATTTTTTCCCTCTAGAACCAAACTTGTATGAGTACCAGGTAATCCCCAAATCCTAGTCAGTTTGCCAGTGGATCCTCATCTACCTCAATCGTTACTATCTCACATTCATCGTCTTCCTATGCTTTTGCTTTTTTTCCTCTAGAACCACACTTGTATGAGTAGCAGGTTATCCCCAAATCCTAGTCAGTTTGCCAGTGGATCTTCATCTCCCTCAACCGTTGCTATTCTCCCTTAGAAGAGAAAAAACTTGATGGATTTAGATTGGGAAGGATGATCTTCTTGTCAGCATCAGAATCCCTAGACATCTCAGTGATTTGGTCATACACCATATCACCAAGTCAATCGCCTTGTTCTAGAAAAAGGCATACAAAAAAACAAAGACACTGGTTGATCATATAGCGATGGTCAAGACCAGAAAGCTATTTCAGTTCACAAATGTTGTAGAGTACATGATAGAGCGGCAAGAGATGATGAAGTAGGACGGTTGCCCACCAAAGAGTATTACCATCCGTCAAGAAGGCAATCTCTTGACTCAGATTTTCATCTTCCCAAGCATGATAATCCTTAATAATATGCGGCATAAATAGTTGATTGATCACAAACAGGTCAAACTCAAAGTGACTAACCCTTGATCATAACACCATCAGTTGATCCATAGAGGTTTGATATACAGTACCTAACAATCCTTGGGAAAGAGGGCTTCACATGAAATATGATGTATTTTCATCCAATGTCGTCAATGATTTTTCATGCTTCTAGACGATCCGAATCCCTAATGGAAACTATTCTCGAACTAGGAAACCATGTATGCAAAATTCTTGGTACTTCTGCGTGTTTTTTCTGAAGCATGACAAGGAGATGATAGATTACCAGTAGGATTCATAGCTTCTAGAAAATAGCAGTGATTCGCTTTGAGATGGTTTTGAACGAGATTAATGGTGGAGGATTGGAGACAAGGAGATCCAACTGAACATCACATTCGGCATAGCTCTGATGACGGCTTGATCTTGAAGAATATGAGTTTTCCATTATGCGTCTAGATTTTTGGCAAGAGAGAAGATGCAACTTTGTTTCCAACTACAGAAAGGTTATATAAACAATGTATTTTGTTTTAGCGGTTAGTTCGATGTAAGGTATTCTATGATTATTTGTTTTTGACTGAGTTATACCCACATAAACAATGATACCTACTTCACATTGATGATGATGACCACTTTAAAAGGAGATATTCAGTTTTTATATGAAATTATAATTTTTACTCACTGACAGTTTCTCAACATAAAAAATGTGTAATCAACCAGTAAAAGTAGTACCTACTAAAATTGATATTGTTTATGTAACCCCCACTAAAAACTTGGTTTTCTTTTGACTGATATTCTCTCACACATTATAAAGATTGAAAGTCATCCAAAATATCGTAGAATCTTATTTCAGGGTTTAGTATAGGCTTTGAAATAATTTCATATGTTTGATAATGATGACCACTTTAAAGGAGATATTCATTTTCTATAAGAAATTATATTTTTTTCTCACCGATAAAAGTAGTTTCCTATTAAAACTGATATTTTTTTCTGCAACTACTACTAAAATTTTGATTTTCCGCTAACCGGTATTCTCTCACACAAATTAAGGAAGGAAAATCATCCAATAAATATTGAATCCTTAAATAACTCGGATAATAGAGTTTTGTCATTTACATATTGTTAAACTTTATTCGTTTAAATATTCTAAATTTTAAACTATGTTAACTTCTTCTAAATATCTTCTAATGGAAGTTTTACCTCTTATTATTTTACTATATATTACTAAAGCAAACTTTTTAAAATTCTAGTGGTATAGTCTTCTTTCTCGATATTATTGAATGTGTTTGAAACATTGTCATTCATTTGTTTACTCCATTGCGTTTCTATTACATACTTATGATGATATTATTTGTTTTCTTATTGCTCATGCAGTGAAACTTAAAGCGTTTATTACTACAAGAAATGTGGATATTAATATCATCGTATTATAGTGTTTATTACAGTTATGCTATTGTATACCAACACTTGCTTTTTGTATAGCATTTGTCTTTATAAAACGCTACATTCGTTCTCGCGGGAAAATAAAAATGCTTAGCCGCGTATATTTGCTAAGTGTAGGCGCCTAACCATTGCAAAACTAAAAGTAAATGCCATCAAATTTTAATATACATATATATATATATATATATAAGGCCAATCGTCGATATAATTTTAGCTCTTTCTTCACTTCGCACAAAACAAAGAACTCCTAAACGAAACCCATTTTCCTAAACGAAAACCTTTTTCATTGTTTCTCAAAAAATCTGAAGCTTTAATAGGTATGTTCTCCTTTAATCGTACCTTATTTGTTCTATCTCATCTATATCGATTCTTTATTATCAAGAAAGGAGTGGAAAAGATTTTGATTTTGGGTTTTGATTCTTGGTTTTTGTGAACATGCATGTGGTAGCTTGTTATTTTGGGTTCTGATTTAGACTATTTTGGGTTTCCATTCTTAGTTTTCGTGAACATTCATGTGGAAGTTTGTGATATTGGGTTTCGATTTAGACAATGTTGGGTATCGATTCTTGTTTTTTGTGAACATGCATGTTGAAGTTTATGATTTTGGGTTTCGATTTAGACTATTTGGGTTTCGACTGAATGTCTTTCGTTTATCAGTTTCAGAAATAGCAAAGACAAGAGGAGGAGGACAAGTTGGTTCTCGTCGTAGTAGACGTAATCAAGGCTTGGAGGTAGAATATCTAACACCTCAAGTTGCTCTGCAACAACACTAAGGGTGAATAAGAAGAGAATAGCAAAGAAAGTGGCTTCCGCAAAAAGGAATTTCATTGTAACAAAGAGAAGAAGAAAGTGCCTGCTGAAGATGTAACACGGAAAAAAAAAATGAGGTGGAAGATGTAACATCGCAAGATGAGAAGATAGAAGATGTAACACCGCAATTTGACGCTGTGAAAGAAGATAAGGGTAATGACAATGAGGCTGATCCAGATGAGAAAGAAATGTCTGAAGATGATAAAGAATATTCTGATATAGAAGGAGAACCTTTTCTACTGGACATGAACATAAGGAGGCTAAAGAAGAAGATGCTAATATGGAAGAAGAAGGTGAACACGTAGAGAAAGAGAATGAAGAAGAAACTGTCAATATGGAAGAAGATGGAGTTAGCAATGCTCAAGATGATGAGAATCCTAGTACTGAAGGAATTCTGTTACTAGAGGATGAAGTGAAAGCAAAAAATAAAAGAGGAACAACAAAGATGCGTAAAGTGGCTGAAAATCCTAATGAAAAGGATGCAGTTACATTCACTGGCTTTGGTGATCATGTTGGACCTCGTTCAGTAACATTATCATCTTTTAGTGGTCCTCTTGTGAGGGAACACGTTCTAGTAACAATTTCTGATTGGAGAAAATTTGATGAAGTGACTAAACAAACAATATTGGAAGAAATTAAGGTATGTTTATATATGCAATTAAGTTTTGTTGAACATCTATGAAATTATAAGTATCTCTGATCTTTGCTTATTTTGATGCAGGGGAGGTTTAACTTGTAAGAATAGTGGCAAAAGTTGTTATTTTCAAGTAGTTGGGAAGTTCGTGGAGGGCTAGGAAGTCAAGGCTAGTGTCACAAGTACGTGCTGCAAAGACTGCTGCTGAGATAATAAATTTTAAACCCAACAACATCCCATCCATTCAAGTGTGGAACTATTGGGTTAGGAGCAAAACTACCAAATCTTTCACGGTTAATTATCTACAACTAGGTAACTTTCTTGTTTATATGTCA
Source organism: Moricandia moricandioides (assembly GCA_905132885.1). Lineage (NCBI taxonomy): Eukaryota > Viridiplantae > Streptophyta > Magnoliopsida > Brassicales > Brassicaceae > Moricandia > Moricandia moricandioides. The sequence goes on from CAJHQQ010000291.1 coordinate 12,030, forward strand.
TGTCTTATAGATTTAATCACACTCATATTCATTTTATTGGAAATAAGTAACAAGTACAAAGAGCTGAGAAAAAATCAGATCCCTCACACAACCAGCCACAAAGGAATGCTTCGTTTAGCTTATGATATGGTAAAAAGTGTAATCAAACATCTATATATTGTACAGTTTGTGAGAATAAAATGGTACTGAAATATGTCTGTATTTTATACAGAATAAAAAGAGCCAAGACCCAAGTAAGATAAGTAGGATTAAGGTATTGACTGAGGACATATCTATGCAGATGATTGACCTATGAACCCTCAATTTGCTCAGACTTTTGTAAGAATTCTGGAACTTGTTATATAGTGTATGACTAATGGATTATCATCAATGAGTTATCTTGTGTATAAATGTTTGTATCAGGAACAAATACAATCACGTGATAGTCAAATGGACTTTACATTAGCTGTTGATAACATAAAAGAAGATGTTGTGAGCAAGATTTTGGGAAAAGACGAACTTGGACGAGTAAGGGGGTTTGGTAGTGGTATTACAGCTAATAAGATAGCATTTCTTCAATCTAGAGATGCAAAGATTGCTGATATGGCGAGTCAAATTGAAGAGTTAAAGGGCATGGTCTGAGACTTAGCAGGAAAGAAGGTAATCATTTTCATTACATTTGGTAAACTGGTCTTAAGACATTTACGGATTCCTTTTCTTTCTCACAGAATAGTAATGGTGATACTAAAACATCTGACTAGTGTTGGATTCAAAGAAGGAGTGAGAGTACAAATACTGGATTGGTTGGATTTAGAAGATGTAGTTGTTAGTGAAGGAGAATTTTGCTCTGATCAACCGATGTACAAAATTGGTTGTGTACCAATTGGTGCTAAGGCAGTGGCTGTTCCTGTTAAGTCTGCATTAAGCTCAAAATCTTCTCTCTAGAGGCCTACAATAGATGTGTTATCTCTTGAAGAACCTGTGCGATGCAAAATATCTTGGCCGTTAAATAAAGTGATTTTGGACAGGAATCCAACCTCTTCTCAAGATGTATCCATGATAAAGCTTTTCAATCTTGTTTTCTTCTGGTGAAGTATCGAGTACATATCTCTAATCATAAGCTTCTTACATTTTAGCAGCCCAAGGAAGGTGAAGCTCGAAGATGCAAAATATATGATTGGACTAATGAAGAGGAGGAGGTACTTGCTGAAGGTCTTGTGTGCTCATCTAATTCTAAAGAGATGGTTAACAATATACCTCTAGGTCCAAATGTTGTTATTATTGAAGTTGTGAAGGTGTTTAATGATAATGCTCATTTGTGGAGGCCAACTGCGGATATGTTTGTGATTGGTGATGCAATTAAAAAGAAAATCGCATGGCTACTCCTAAAGTTTGAAGTCATGGCTACAACGAGACCTTCAGATCCAACACCTACTACAATTGCAGCCAACAAAAAAGTATCACCTACGAAACCAGCCAAGAAAAAAGCAGAGGTATGTAATTGTAATGAAGTTATTTTATTTGTTTGTATGTTAATTAACGTTAGATCTTTGATTGATGTTTTGAATTTGCTTCTATTATATGCTTTGAGTTGTAGAGTCCAAGCAGCATTAGTTCCACCGAAAGTGCAAAGCAAAAGTGTATCCTTTTAGATTTCCGCAACTCTGGACATAAGGTAGCTGAATGAAGAGTTGCTTCAACGGATTCGAAAGAGTTGTGCCACTTTGGACCACTAAGTCCAAATGCGAGTAAGGTTTGAGTTGAAGTGGCTAAGATTGGTATGCAAAAGTCCGGAGGCCAAATTCTGAGATTGAATACATTTCAGATGCAATAGGTTCAGTTGTGGCATGGTCAAATGATAAACTAATATTTGTGTGAAACTTAGACAAGGTTATGTATTGCTAGTTAATACGTATTGTGTTTTGGTACAAACTTAAGAGCCGGTTATTGTGTGTTTGGTACAATCTTATTGCTGGTTATTGTACAAAATTATGTTAAGAAATGTATTTTGGATTATGTAAGCTTGTGTAATATAATGTATTATTTTAAATCAAATTGTTTAGACCATAACCCCTAAAATTAAAACCTTAAACCCTAAAATTAAATCCTCAATCCCTAATGTTAAAACCCTAAAGTTAACACACTAATCCCTAAAGTCTTCGATCATAAACCCTATATACATAACCCTATTTAGTGTATATAAATGTTAAATTTCAATATTTAAGGTCAAATTTTAATCTTATAAATTTCATATTTCTTATAAGCAGGATAGTGTAATCTTATTTTATAAAAACTCATCTAATAATCGATGATTGAATCCTTTATACATAGAACTAAGTCTTAGTGTTTATGAACATATAAGTTAGATTGTTGTAAACCTACTTTATAGTATTTGTTCTTAATTTTAAAATTTGACATTTCTAAGAAATGATGTTTTAAAACTTGAAATTCTGATGTTGAAATTTTCTTAAAAAAATAATGTATTTTTTATTAATAATCTATTTTATATGTTAAAACAATAAATAAATTCTTATTCAATGAGCATTAGACGCAGAGATTACATACGTGGCTAATCCTACACCGCTGGATATGTCTCGCCAAATTTAATTTGAGCCGTTCTATCTTATTAAACATACAATGTTTGATTTGTTTTCGTAACACCAATCCCAGCCGTTCCTTTTCAGATCCTGAACTGTGCAGTGAAAATTGTAGAGCAAAACACAACTCGTCTTTAGGGTTAACACAACTTCGAGTGAACAAATCGTGTTTTGTCTCCGTAGTTTTGATTTGAGCACATCATTTCAGAAGGAATCCATCTCCATCGTAACCAAATGGATAAGACGTGGGTTTGGCTGCCAAGATATAATCAAACATCACTCGAGCTTACTTCTATTCGCAGATTGAAAGAAAGCTAAATTCTTTTTTTTTGCGATTTACCATGTAGGACTAGTCGTGAGTATTCAGAAGGAGACGCTAATTTCGTGAATTCATTAGCAAGAAGATTGGGAGATCTGTCTGAAATGTTATGCCCTTGTAGAGATTGCCGCAACTTGTGCCATCAGTTAGTAGATAAAATAGTTGAGCAGGAGTATTCATGGTGAAAAAAAAAAGATTCTACAGAAGAAAATGGTCTTCAATATGAAACGAAGGCATTTGATTTGTTTAAGACATCCTTCTCTATGGGCGAGGTGATTGATATAGCATATTTATTACTAGTTTTAGGCCATGTTATAGGCTCTATTTAGGGTCTATTATGTGTGTCTACGCTATGTTTTAAGGTCTTTACAGGTCCAGGTACATTTTGGAGATATATTGAGATACTTGGAGCTTTTGGAATATTTAGAAGAGAAGAATCCATAGCTGATCATTGAGAGAGTCGAAGTACAAGATAGTGATCGATCGACGACACTATCTTGGCGTCGACCGATGGTACAACACAATGATCGATCGATGTTGCACACTTTCCATCGATCGATGACCAATTCGCAGACAGACGATCTCAAGCCCAAGTTAGAGACAAATGACGAAGATAAACTGGACGAGTTTTGACCTAGATTTTAGGGTTCTATATTTATAATTTATCTATCACCCACAAAAAAATGTGGTAGTGTGTGGAGAGAATGTTTTAGAGTTTTGAGTACTCTATTATAGTTTTAGAGTTTTTAGGGGAGAAGATCCATATATCCTTAGGGAGATTTTTATTGGAACCCTAGTATTTTATTTATGCATTATATTCAGATTATTGTTCTTACTTTAATTATGTCTAAGTAAAATCATCAACTAGATTTAGGGTTGAATGATGGCAATCATGGATTAGCCCAAAAGTAGGATTTCTAGGTTGAGATAATATCCATCAATTGAGTTGTGCTTAATGCTTGCATTCTAGAGTAGCTAACTAGGATCTAGAAAGTAGGACAAGGACGAATACGAGAGTAGGTTCTGTTCCCAAATAGACTCCATTGAACTCGGTTGTTAGACGCATGCGAGAGCAGGTCTAATTAGCTTGGTGAATTTATCCAATCTTGTTCACACTTCATTATGATTTCACCATCGATCGACATCAGGCCTTAGCCGTTGATCGATGGTCTTTCCTTTTGCTCGCATATGAGAGTTGGAGTTAAAAGGGTCGGAATAGTTAATATTTGAGTTCTAGAATATTTACATTTCCGTACTTCTTATTCCCTATAGTCCATTAAGCTTGAAAACCGTAGATCTAGCATATTAACATTTGAATCTAGTTAGTTTAGTAGCATATTTCTATATTTCCATTATTAGCATATTTCCATATTGCATCTAAACCTTCTAATAAGGAATATTTACTTATACTGATTTATTGCTACCAATATATATATAATTACTTAGCTTAGTCTTTAGAAATAATAAATTTATTGTGTGCCTTTGCTCTCTGGGGATTTGATCGCTAAGTACTACACCTGATCTCTTTTGGCAAGAGTATTATTTTGTGAGTTAGGATTAAGGTTTAATTTAATAGTTAATTATTTAAGATATTTATACCCTGCTAGAACAATAAAGACACCATGTCAAATATGGCGCCGTTTCAGGGGAGCATTAATCGCCATTAGATTTAATTTCTAGGATTTAGTCTAGGTATGTTGTTACTTTCAAGTTACTGAATTTTTCTTTTCTTTGTTTTTAGGTACATGCAAAAGAGTACTAGGAGCAATAACGGACAATAACTACTATTCTCAGACCTACAGAAGAACGAACGTACGATCCGCAAAGAAAAAAGACAAGCATCGATCGACGGCATCTACTCAGCATTGACCGACACCTCTATAAGGATAGCATCGACCAACATCAGAGCTCGAACATCGACCGACGTTCACCACACCGCATCGATCGACGAACACATATACGCATCGATCGAAGACAGCAGACGAGCTCAGATGGTTGTGACTATTGTATTGGTTCAGAATGAGAATCGAGACTTGCGTGATTTCAACGGTCACCTACGTAATGCAGCAGGTCAAAAGATAGACGATCAGAGGGCTGTGATCCCTGATACAGAAGCAGACGCTGCAGTAGCTCAACCTGAAGCTAACTCCCAGGCTGCTCAGAGAACACTGGCTGACTACAACCGTCCAGACCAGTTACACGCCAACAGATCCGCCATTCCCCCTCCAGCTTTTCAGAGAAGCGATTTTGAGATCAAGCCCGCGTTCTTCGGATTGTAGCGCAGACGCCTTACCATGGATTGCGTCATGAGCACCCTATGGATCATCTGGAGCGATTTCAGGATCTAGTGACTGCTATTAAAGCAAATTGAGTCCCTGAAGACTATCTCTTCTGTAAGCTCTTCAAGTACTCACTCGCTGGAGATGCTTCATATTGGCTTAAGCAGCTACCACCAGGATCTCTGTCATCCTCGAATTACATCAAGAACTCTTTCTTGCATAATTTTTTGATGACGCGAGAGCAGAAGATCTAAGGAACAAGACTGCTACTTTTTCACAAGAACCTTCAGAGTCTTTCAGAAATTAATGTATCAGATTTAAATCATACCAGCGAGATTGTCCACATCACGGGTTACAGTATCACATGGCTTTGGACACGGCTAGTGAGAGGAATTTCAGCACTAGGAATCATGAGGAAGCCACGAGATTGATTGAGAATCTGGCATCTAGTAGCAATACCAAGAACACGGATTTTGAGAAAAGGAAATCAGCTCCAGCTGCGAGCAAGGAGCAAATTAAAGAAGTCAAGGCAAAACTGGATAGTGTTCAAAAATTTCTCAAGAAGTAGGTTACTTTTGCAGAAGTATAAGCAATAGAGTCAGGAGATGATGAGATTGAAGAAGAGGGTGTGAACTACATTGATGAGAATGGTTTCCAGAGACAATGGAATCCAGGTTTCAACAGGAACCCCTATGGGACTGGTTAAAGGAGTAACTTTAATCAGAGTTCACAGCGAAGGCCCTTCAACAACAACATGACTTATGGATCTTCCTACTACCAGAATCCTCCTCAAGAAGCTTAGGAAAGCAAGATTGAAGCAATCGTTGATATATTTTTAGAGGGACAGCAGAAGATGATTGTGGATTTCAATGGAAAGATAGATGGTATGTACCTCAACCTCAAAAACCTCATCACCCATGTGAAGAAAATTGGAGAATCAAGTGATGCAAACAAGTGAACCCATTAGGAGGCATGAAAGCCTGATCAAGGAGAAAACATAGGCTGGACAAAAGCACCACGTCAATGCATTGATTGATGATGATTTCTGGCAGGAAGTTAAGAGAGAGAAGCCCCAAGAAGAAGATTTTCGTATGGAGATGGCATCTCCAAGAACCAATCGAGAGATGCAGAGGTTAACGGGTAAAGTCGCAGCACTCAACCGTTTTATCTCGTGATCAACGGATAAATACTTACCTTTCTACAACACCTTGCAAGGAAATAAAAAGTTCGAATGGACAGAGGAGCGCGAGAAAGCTTTCCAACAGTTGAAGCACTACCTGGCCACTCCCCCGGTGCTCACAAACCCCGTAGAAGGGGAGCCTTTGTTTCTGTATATTGCAGTATCCATAACAGCCGTATGCGGAGTCCTCGTCCGAGAAGAGCGAGGCAAAAAATCTCATCTCTACGTAAGTAAAACCCTGTTGGATGTAGAGATGTGTTACCCGCTAATGGAAAAACTAGCTCTCGCGGTCGTAGTGTCAGCCCAAAAACTGAGGCCATATTTCCAACCTCATACGATCGTGGTACTCACATTATTTACGCTACGGACGTTCTTGCATAGCCCCAGTCAATCTGGAAGGTTAGCAAAGTGGGCAGTCAAGCTAAGCGAATCTCATATTGAGTATAGAGAGAAAGCGTGCGCAAAATCGCAAGTGCTTGCTGACTTCTTGGTAGAGCTTCCCACATGGTACACAACGAACCAAGAGACGGCCTCGACCTGGACACTACACATCGATGGATCTTCAACAAACAGGGCTCTGGGGTTGGAATCTGACTGAGTTCACCAACATGGGAAGTACTAGAACAATCATTTCGATTAATATTCCAGGCTTCCAACAACGAAGCCGAGTATGAAGCCTTCACTATACGACTGTCTCGCGTCCTTAAAATACGCAACATCCACGCATACTGCGACCCGCAGCTGGTATCAAATCAGTAAAGCGGAGAATACAAGGAAAGAGATGAAAGAATGGACACCAACTTCAAGGTTGTCCAGGACTTAACCCAAAGCTTTGATCAGTTCGCTCTGACACAAATCCCTCGCGTGGAAAACGCCCAGGTAGATGCTCTGACCGCACCAGTGTCCAGATTTGAATCCAGACTGAGCAGGGTAATTCCCGTTGAATTCATAGAGTATCCTGGCATCAGGCCTCCTATCGTCATAAACCTGATCGATTCACCCGCAGGCGATGGCGACGAAGTCGATATCAAGGCAACACAAGACTCCGAGCAATCCGAGTACACATTCGACAAACCATGGAAAGAGACAATCCTTGCGTACATCACCGATGGGAAACAATCAACAGATAAATGGGCAGCCTGAAAGGTTAAAACCCAATCTGCACGATACGTCTTGGTCGATGGGGAACTCTACAAGTGGAGATTTTCTGGGCCGCTCATGACCTGCGTTGAAGGAAGGAAAGCCCAAAGGATAATGGAAGAGGTGCATTCTGGATCTTGTGAAAATCACTCTGGTGAGAGGTCCCTCGCAGTCAAAATCACACACCACGGACACTACTGACCAACATTGATCAAAGATTGCGAGAAATTTGCTCGAAATACGAAAAATGCCAGAGGCAAGCCCCTATTATCCATCAACCATCGATCTCGGCACTGTTTCCATTTAATGAGATTGTCGATGGACATAGTCGGACTTATGCATATGTCAAAGCAAAAACGCTTCCATCTGGTCTTGATGGATTTTTTCTCGAAATGGGTCGAAGCAGACTCCTACGCGAGCATTAAAGACGCCCAGGTCGAAAGCTTCGTATGGAGAAACATCGTATGCAGACATGGGGTCCCATACGAAATCGTAACGGATAATGGATGTCAGTTTGTTTCGACCAGATTTGAGGCATTCTATGAAAACTGGGAGATAAACTGACCAAATCAACCCCTAGATACCCGCAATGCAACGGCCAAGCCGAAACTTGTTATAAGACCATCCTTGATGGACTTAAAAACGCTTGGACGCCAAAAGGGGTAGGTGGGCCGAAGAACTCGAAGAAGTATTATGGTCGCACCGTACAACTCTGAGACGTGCAACGGAGGAAACTCCATTTGCCCCTCGTATACGGAGCAGAATGTATGATCCCACCGGAAGTTGAATTTCCCGGAGTACACAGAAGATTGCTCCCAGAACGTGATGATTCAAACAATCTAATGTTGCTTGACGAGCTCGATCTAATCAACGAACGTCGGGACCAGGGCCTCATACAAATTCAGAACTATCAGCAGGCGGCCACAAAGTACTACAACTCAAACGTGCGCAGCCGCAGGTTCAAACAAGGAGACTTAGTCCTACCGAAAGGTCTTCCAAAACACTGCCTAGCGAAATGCACAGATACTTGGAGCAAACTGTGGAGGACCATACAAAGTTAAAAAAGTAGTGCCACCAGGCGCTTACAAAATCGCGAACATTCAGGACGTCAAGGTTCCTAGGACCTAGAACGCGATGCACCTCAAAAATACTATCACTAATCATTCGCTTAAAACTGAACTACGAGACGGCTTGATCCCCAAAAAGGGGTACGTAGGCAATTTGTTGCAAGACGAGTTCAGCTGTCCCCAGCTCTTAAAAAGGGGGAGTTAGTACATATATCTTTACTCGTATACTCCCAAAAAAGTTCTAAATATCCGCTCTTGTACTCGATATTTTGAAAAGTTTTTTAAAAAGAAAACGCGAGTTTTTCTCGAAAAAATCTTCTATCAAAACTTCATCATCGATCAGCGATGATGGTTTACCATCGGTCGACGCTCCCCTACTACTGTCGACCGATACACCTAACAATATTGGTATATTCGCCTATCCCTAACATTGTTTACTTATGATTTAATTTCTCCTAACAAATCTGAGATGGATTACACTGGGGACAGTGTAATTTAAGTGTTGGGGAGGTTCGCTAACACTATTTTATTGTTTTTAATAATATTTACTATCTATATATAAGTTTTTCAAAGAGCTTTATCGAGTCAAGAAGAGAACTATGACAAAAAATCTACTATTAACTAACCACACTTTAGCGTCATTCTTAGAAGGTTATTTGCAAAGATTACTAGAGATACCAAAGTGGATCATCCTACCACTATAACACACTTGCTTAGAAAGTTTGAAGGAACCGAAGCGGATTTCAAACACTGATCCTGACATTATTTGCTTGCTTTGAGATTTGGTATACACTGGATCGGATTCCTTTTGCAAGTCTGGAAGGTAAAAGTCAGTGTGCTTCTGATTCCCCTCTCTCTCCCCTTCAGATTAAAAAAGGAGTCAACCAGAATTTGGTGGCTACAACCATTAAAGCTTGATTCTTATGAATCTAGAAAGATATAAAGGTCAAAAAGAAGTAAACAGGATCTGGTGGCAAAAACATTAGGGCTTGATTCATGGAAGCATATCCAAACTTCTCAGTCAATTAAAAAAAATGATACCTCAAAAGAAAAGAGACATTGACTAAGAAAAAGAGAGAAGAGAGAGGAAAGGAATCAAAGAAGGCTACATGTGTGTTCAGATACTTGCAGAGTTAATAGTTCATGTATCCTTTGATCGATAGTCCCAAGGTAAAGCTCGCACTTTTATTTTATGCAAAGAAATGAAATCAGTAGAGGGGCGAGTCAGACTAGTATTCGCTAAGTTGTTGGTAGAATTGATTTGGTTGCTATACTAGGATATGATATATAAATTTCTTTGTGATTAACTTGATAGGATGTGGCTGCAAGAGAGTAAGGTGACAGTTATATTTAGATAGTATTTGAGTCTTTGTTTTTCAAAACTTGTCGCACAGGCTTTGTTTGCTTGAGGACGAGCAAAAGGTTAAGTCTAGGGGAGTTGATATACTATGGATTTTACCTATTTTACCTATGATATATATAGTATATTTAGGGTCTTTTATATACATTTGGTATTGTTTTAGAGTATTTACAGTTCTATGTATTTATTGGAAGTAATTGGAGCTTTTAGACTATATTGGAGCAAGCGCGAGCCTGGTTATAACCTGAAATCGATCTTAAACAAACTAAATAACTAGTAACATGCAAGAGTTGAACTAGAAGTTTAGAGAATTAATTAAACCACAAACCAATATTGTTTAGAATGAGCATCGATCGATGTTGTATTACTGCCATCCATCAACGCTCAGCCGAGATGCGCGAGAGCGATCTCCTAAACCCTGAGGTTTGAATTCAATACAATGCTTAATAAAACCCTAGCAATCTATTAGTTTGCATTATATAAATCTACTTAAGAATTTTTCCTAAGTCTAATCTCTTAATTTTATCCTCACAAACAAAATCAATCTTGAAATCGCTTTTATTGTTATTGTCATAATTCATCTAGCTTTAATTCAAAAAAAAACAAGTCTATTGTGCAATCTTAGAGTCTTTGCGGATTCGATCACTAAGTACTACACTGAACCTCTTAATTGAGAGAGTAAAGTGGGAATATTGGGTTAATTTGAAAGTGAAAATAAAACCCCCATCAGGCCCCCTCTGCGTCGTAATCTGAGGGGTGTCGTGTGGAGGTGGCGCTCAGCCGGATGGAATGCAAGGCGCAGTAGATCATCAGAGAAGTCTGTCACCTCGCGCACTGGAAGCTCTATCATCCGAGGCCCCTCGTCATCCACAAAGGACCAATAGTGTTCCTCCTTTAGCCACTGGGTCCTCGTCAGGTGACCCTCATCCATGAACCGCATATCTCTCCCCACCGAGGCTCCCTCGACGCTAATGCCAAGAAAGCTGAAGGTAGGTATCAAGAGTCTCCCGATCGTTTCCCTCTTCGAGCCAGAACCCTTGAAGGGTTTGTCCTTCAAGGTCGCTAAGTGCTCAGCAAATATGGCCCCCAATTTCACCTGCTGATCGCTCATAAGTGGAGGAAAGACCTCGTCGTCGAGCCTAATTAATTCCCTGACGGAATAGTACAGCAGTGTCAGCTTCTGAACCCTAACCTTGTTGGGTTCCATCTTGCACAACAGAGTGTTGTCAAGAACCTTCAGAAAATAGCGCAGAGTAGGGTGACGGAAGTCCATCTGAGTGGCTGAGCCTGAGCCAAAATGGCATGTCCCGATGAGGCCCCAGAAGGTAGGCAGACCAGGGAAAGGAGCAACTGAACAGATGCTGGTGCTGATGTCAAAGCCATAATTCTCACAGAGCTGCTGGATGGGAATCCGATACCGGATGCCTCTGATGAGAAAAGTCAGAGTGGCCTCATGCGCCACCTTCACCCTGGGATCTTGTAGAGCACCTGAGCCTTAGCTATGCATTGTCGGACCAGGTCGGGATACAGAGGATATGGCTTAGTAGCCATGGTGCCCAGTCCAAGATCCTACACCATTTGTCGAAAATCCGCGTAGAACCCAAGCTTTTTTAGAGTTCGCTTATCGGCGAACTCGGTGGGCTCGATGGTAACGCTTTGCCATGCGTTGCAGTAGAGGCTGTCAAAATCATCCCACTCCTCTTTCACGGGATGATGTCTGCAGTCCCTCGATGCCACCACTTTTCGAGGGTAGGGATAATTCTTGAAAGTCACAAGTAGGCCTCCTCCTCTTTGGGCAAAGGGTCTCGGCATGGGGGACCCCGTGGGGGAGCACTGGAGCTACCAATCCCGTATCGTGCTTTTGTGCGCCTCTCGTCCATCTGCATAGTAAAATAAAACAAAGAATCAGTATTGATATCGGGAAAGAGAGAGCTACCATCGATCAATGGTACTGTGTGGGTATCAATCGACAGTGCCTCATGGCATGGCCATCGATCCATGGCAACTCATGGGCATGGCTCGACGGTCGATCGCGGAGACAGGATTACGAAATCGCAAATAACGAACTCAAATCGTGCAAATCATGTTCAAGGATGATAGATAGTCCCTAATCTAGTACTCCATCACACTAAATCATCCTAAATTCCGAGTTAAACCACAAAAATTTGATTTTTTCTTCAAACCCTAAAAATTTCCCTAAGCTAAGAGATTTGGAGAGCATATGTTGAAGATTGAGTGATTGAATGAACTAAACAGGTAGAAAGGGTAAAAATCGAGTGATCTAGACTCAAAAATGAGCAAAATCGGCAAAAAATCGAAGGAGAAATCGAGTGATAAACTCATGTGTGTTTTTGGCGGTTTTTGAGAAAAGTGATTTATGAATTGTGGTCTTGTCGAGTTAACCTACTCGACACACGACCGTCGATCGACGGTCCTATAGGGGTGTCGATCGATGGTCTTCTCGGTGACTCCAAATTCACTTAAGAAATTTGTAAATACATAATATATATATATATATATATATATATATATATATATATATATATATATATATATATATATCTATATATTATTAATTAGTTAAACATTTCTATTTTTTTTCTTTTTGTTTTGTTTATGTTACTATTTGTATAATTTATTTATTTTTATTATTATATATGTACATAGTAGTATTATTAATTAGTTGGTTTCTTCCCACTCAGCGCTTGTTTAAAGTTGTTAGCTTGACGAAAAATGGTCTTATCATTCGGGGTTAGGCACCTCTAGACGCGTAATCTGAGTATGCGGGATTTCAGCTCTATCCCAGTAATGTTTCACTCGCTGCCCATTCACCATGAAATCTTCTCCTTTAGGATTGAATAAGACAATTGTCCTGTAATGCGTAACTTCTTTAATGGTAAAGTGGCAAGACCAACGAGAACGAAGTTTTCTAGGAAATTGGGTTAACCGAGAGTTGTACAGGAGTACTTGATCATTTGGTTCGAAATGCCGTGAGATAATTATCTTGTCGTGATAGGCTTTCGTTCTCTCCTTGTAAAATTTCAAGTTCTCGTAGGCACGATATCTAATTTCGTCCAGCTCATTTAGTTGAAATAATCTCTTTTATGCCGTGGGCTTACCATGAAAGTTTATCTTTTTTATGTCCCATTCGGCTTAATGCGCTAGTTCTATAGGGAGATGGCTGGCTTTTCCATAGATTAGGTGAAATGGGGTAGTTCCTAATGGTGTTTTAATCATTGTTCGGTATGCCCAAAGTGCATCATCTAACTTCAAAGACCAATCTTTACAGGTTGATCCAGCCGTCTTTTCTAGGATTTTTTTGATCTCACGGTTGGATACTTCTACTTGTCTGGTGGTCTGAGGATGATAGGGCGTAGCTACTCGATGGTTAACTCCATGTTTCTTGAGTAGTTTTTCGAACAGTTTATTAGTGAAGTGGGTACATCCATAGCATATTACGATTCATGGAACTCCAAATCTAGGAAAGATAGTACTTTTATACAGTTTAACGACTACAGCGGCATCATTTTTCGGGGTTGCTATCGCTTCCACCCATTTAGATACATAGTCTACAACGATCAGTATATATTTATTTCCGTGCGAATAAGGGAAAGAGCCCATGAAGTCGATGCCCTAGCAATCAAACACTTCAACTTCGGGTATGAAATTTTGTTCCATTTCATTTCTCCTGCTGAACTTTCCTCTTCATTGGCATGGGTCGCATTTCGCTACGTAAGATTGAGCATCGCAAAACATAGTTGGCCACCAAAAGCCTGCTTGTAGGATTTTTGACATTGTCTTAAAACTAGCGAAATGTCCGGCGTAATCGGATCTGTGACAATGATATAAGATTTTTGGAGTTTGGCTTTCGGCAACACATCTTTTGTATATCCCGTCAGAACAATGTTTATAAGGATAAGGTTCATCCCAGTGATATCTCTGGATTTCTCTCAAAATTTTCTTCTTATGATATCCTTTGAAGTGTTCGGATTCTACTTCGGCCGCAAGGTAGTTTACTATATACGTGTACCAAGGTTTATCAATGGTGTTCAGTGCACACACCCCGACTTAAACTTCTACCTCTGAGAGAATCATTATTTGGGATTGAAGGGGTACAACGGACGTTGATATTTATCAGAGTGATTATATCATCGTCCTTCTCGAGTGTATTATCGATCGACGGTGGATGGAAAACATTGATCGACGCTTTATGGTTGCAGTCGTTCAATGGGTTAGTATGGTGTCAATCAATTCCACTTCGTGCGCCGAACTAACTCTACCAATGAAAGTCGAATATGCTAAGTAGACATTTTCTGTGGGTAAGAAATCATCTATAGGAATGTCGTCATCAATTCTTATTAGTGAAAAGTGATCTACGACTCCATTTTCTACCCCTTTCTTATCTTTGACTTCTATGTGGAATTCTTGGAGAAGTAGAATCCAACTTAAAAGTCTCGGCTTAGCGTCCTTTTTGTTAATTAAGTATTTCAATGCCGCGTGGTCGGTGTGAACTACTACTTTTGAACCGACTAGATAGGAACGGAATTTCTCAAAGGCGAATACCACAGCCAATAACTCTTTTTTCATTATCGCATAATTGCGCTGCGCGTCGTCTATAGTTCTGCTTGTGTAGTATATGGCATGCAACTTTTTGTCTTTCTTTTGCCCAAGTACCGCGCTTACAGCGAAATTTCTGGAGTCACACATAATTTCAAATGGTAGATCCCAGTCTGGTGCTTAAAAAATGGGGACGGATATGAGTGTGGATTTAATTTCTATAAAGTCTTCGAGACATTCATGTATAAAATCGAATTTCACCTCTTTGCACAGGAGCGCAGTAAGGGGTCTAGCAATTTTGCTAAAATCTTTTATGAATCCTCTGTAGAATCTAGCATGCCCTAGAATCCGGCTGCTGAGACCTTATGTCCCAAGACAATTCCGCTATTAACCATAAAATGGCATTTTCCCCAGTTCAAAACCATATTTTTCTCTTTGCATCTAGCTAGGACCTTACATAGGTTATCGAGACATGTTTTAAAATTTGGACCATATAATGAGAAGTCATCCATGAAAACCTCCATGAAGTCTTCGATCATATCGGTTAATATCAACATCATGCATCGTTGGAAAGCCGCAGGGGCGTTACAGAGTCCGAATGGCATCCTGCGATATGTGAATGTTCCATAAGGTTAAGTAAAGGTGGTCTTTTTTTGATTGTCCAGATGTATGAGAATCTGGAAGAATCTGGAATATACGTCGAGAAAACAGTAGTATTCGTGGCTCACAAGCCATTCTACCATCTGATCGATAAAGGGTAAAGGGAAATGATCTTTTCCCGTGGCAGCATTTAGTTTCCTATAATCGATACACATTTCTGTCCGGTGACAGTTCTAGGGATCAATTCGTATTTGTCATTCTTTACCACAGTGATTCCTCTATTCTTTGAGACAACATGAACTGGGCTGACCTATTTGCTGTCTGAGATCGGATAAATAATCCCTGCTTCTAGAAGTTTCATGATTTCCTTTCTAACAACTTCCTTCAGGTTGGGATTCAATCTCCATTGGTGCTCGATAGATGATTTAGATTCATCATCAAGGTGTATCCTATGCATGCACATATTGGGGAAGATTCCCGGGATGTCATCTAATGAATATCCGAGAGACTTGCGGTGCTTTCAAAGTTTGTTCAGCAACAGTTCTTGCTCTCCGCTACTCAAGTTCGCATTTATAATGACATGATAGAAGTTTTCGTAAAGAAAAGCATATTTAAGACAGGTTGGAAGTAGTTTAAGCTCAATTTTAGGTGCTTTCGCCTTCTCCAGTCGTCGTTCACAGGACGCTGTTGATCGACGGGGATAGTGGGATGTCGATCGACGAGGGGTGATAGATCGAGTTTTTCAAGATCCACATTAGAATTTTCTTTTGTGGCATCCATTAACCTTGTATAATCTCCAGTGCAATCTTCTAACACAGACAAATCGACTTCAAAAGGTGTGATTTATTCTTTTAGAGGTTCGTTTGAGCACATATCTATGAACGATTTTTCTGCCAGGTCGGAGAGGTAATCGATATGATAGGTTTGACCGTCGATCAAAGGTTTTTTTATTATCTTTTTCATGTCAAAGACCATTGGTATCTTCCCGATGTTGAGGCATATACGTCTTGCAGTGGCCAGGAAAGGTCTTCCTAAGATAATCAGATTTCTAGATTCTCGCTCATATTTAAGCACTATGAAATATGCAGGTATAACGCAGTTATGAATGCGTACGAGCACGTCCTCGAGTACACCTTCCGGAATTCTAGTGGAACTATCAGCTAAAACGAGAGTGACCCTGGTAGGTTGAAATTGTGTTAGCCCAAGAGCGACTGCAACCGAATAGGGCATCAGGTTTACACTAGAGCCTAAATCGCAAAGGGATATTTGAAATCTCCCATTGCTAATAGTGCAGTCCAAAAGGAACCTACCGGGATCAGGGAGTTTAACTGGATTTTTTTCTTGAATAATTTTGCTCACTTCTTCGGATACCATCAACATGCAGTGTTTAGATTCATGGAATCCTCGTGATGCCACATATTTCACGTACTGCTTAATGGCAGACGAGATGTGAATGGCATCACTTAGTGGCATCTTGATGTTTAATTCGTCAAACTCTTTCTTGCATGTTGCTTTTTCCAGCTGCTTTTTCTTTTGCTTAGCGTTTTTTGGAGGAAAGGGGGTTTTTGCTTGGTAGACTCTTGTCCTAACCGGTCCGGTTGGTTCCGAGTCATAGTGTCGATTGATTCTCGGGTCAGAGCGTTGATTGATTATAGGTTGGGAGTGTCGATCGAAATCCAGTAAAGGGTGTCGATCGACTATGTCTATGTTCTTTCCCTTAGGTTCAACAATAAATTTCTCAAGGTCATCATTTTGGTCTAATACATTGATTTCAGGAAGGATATCAGGATATTTCTCGTATGTTTCGAGTGGGATGGGGTACAATTTTTGTTTTCATTTGTTGCGATTTTCTCGAATTTGTCGATGGTGATGCTTTCTTTAACGCCAGTGGTGAGTTGTCTATCGCTTCGTAAAGCTACGACATTGCAATGGCTCCTGGCGTTAGCGTCTATCATACCGGGCAAGAATCCGTCCTCTGTCCTGATGGACATAGTGCTACTCGCGTCGATTCTCTTAACGTGTTCACTCAGAGTTTCAAATTTTTCCGTCATTTCTGAATATATGAGATATAATTTCTCATTTATGTTGGCGGCTATTATATGGTTGCCTGTGAAGACTTGATTCATTCTCGACTTTGAATTTCTCTCGTATGTTCACAGTATTATTGTAGTTTCTTGCGAAATTGCCAGCGCTTTCCCTAAATCGTCGATCGTTCAGGTTCATCACATCAGAGTCCAACACGTTTTCCGAAGTCAGAAGAAATGGCATCATCCTCACCATAATGTTGAGACAAGCCATTTCCGTCTAGAAGGGTTGCAACTGCTGCCAGAGTTTTTCTAACTCTGATCGAGTGCTTCTCCTCCGTGAACATTAGTGGTTCCCTCCTTTCGATGTCTCTCTTTTCGAAGGCTCTACCTAAAGATATGTTTTCTATCAGCCTTCTAGCGCTTGCAGGGCTTCAGGTGCTGAAGTTCCCCTCGCTGGATGTATCAAGGATGGTTTGATAGTCTAGGTTTAGTCCTCTATAGAAAGTGTTGATAAGTTGGAGTTCTAAGAATCCATGGTGTGGGCACGAAATTTGGTAGCTCTTGAACCTCATCCATGAGTTTTTAAAAGATTATTGGCTACCTTGAGTGAAAGTGGATATTTCTCTTCTTGCTTCCTAGTATCTCTCCTCGTCGAAGAATAGATTGATGAAAGCACTTCTAATATCTTCCCAACAAGTCAGGGATCCTGGTGGTAGTTGGTTCAGCCATCTCTTAGCGTCACCTTCAAGGGAAAAGGTAAGAAGATTGCAGCGTTTGAAATCGTCGTTCACCATGTCTTCTAGCATCTCGATGTGATCGTTCGGGTGTTCGGTAGGAAAACCACTAAACTGGTTTCTGCGCACCATAATTAAGAAGTCGATATCAAGCTCAGAGCCTCCTGTATAATTAGCAGATAATCGAATTGCGGACCTATAGAAATAGGTTCTGCTGGGTTTTAGGTATTCGAGCATTGGCAATTCATGTTTTATCTCATTCTTTGGAGATTTAGTGATTTAATTGAGGATTACAGCTCCCTGATAATTAATTAGTCGGCTTACTTCGTTGCTTTTATTGTTCATTGGTTCTATCAAGATTACTTTCTTATTATCAGAATCAGTAAAGGCGTACTTACCTGTTTCCGGCTGATCGGTATCGACCGATGGCAATCGAAGGGTGTCGCCCAACGGCAGTGGACTAACGTCGATCGATTCCAGCATAATTTTGTCGATCGATGGTCGTCGTCCTGAATCCATATCCTCTCCTTTAAGTAACTGTGTCATAAGGATCAGGGAAAGGTTAATTTAGCAAACAGTAAAGTAAAAATCTAGACAATATTCTAAACGAAATCTAATGGCAATAAGAAAAAGTCTCCGGCAACGGCGCCAAATTTGATGTGGGGTTTTATTTCACTTTCAAATTAACCCTATTTCCCACTTTACTCTCTAAAATAAGAGGTTCAGTGTATTACTTAGTGATCGAATCCACAGAGACTCTAGGATTGCATAATAGACCTTATTGTTTTCGAATTAAAGCTAGACGGATTATAGTAATAACAATAAAAGTGATATCAAGATTGATTTGGTTTGTGAGGATCAAATTAAGAGATTATATTCAGGGGAAATTCTTAGGTAAGATTAGATATTATAGATTAATAGATTTCTAGGGTTTTATTAAGTGTTGTTATGAACTTAAACCTTAGGGTTTAGAAGATCGCTCTCGCGCATCTCCACTGAGTAGCGATCGATGGCCACATGGTGGCGTCGACCGATGCTCATTCTAAACAATCCTGGTTTCGCGGTTTGATAGGTTCTCTAAACTTCCAATTCAACTCTCTTTTGTTACCGGTTATTTAGATTGTTTAAGATATATTCCAGGTTATAACTAAACTCTCGCTTGCGCTATGGAACCCTGATTTCTAAGGTTGAAGTGATCAACTTGAACTTAGCAAACAAAGAACCAAAAGGATTACCCTAACAATTCCACAAAATCAGCAATACATTATTACCATTGAATAACCCTAAATCTAACAGTGAACTACTCAAACATATCAATAAAGAACATGTATAAATTCTTAATAAAATTGAATAGAGTAAACTGAGTAAAAAGATGAGTTCAAGATCTTCTCTGTAATGATGATCATATCTTTATCTCAAATAGATTTAGCAATGTATTTCAACTCTTAATTCCAAAACTCGTGTGTAACTTAGAAGACAACGTTTCCTTAGGTCTCCCAGGCTTCGGTTAAAACTAAGATAGGAAACCCTAATAAATAGTCTAAACTCCGGCTAGGGACTTGTCTCACAAATAATGAAACTTCTGGGTAAAATTTGTTATTTCTCAAGCCTTCACCAATCTTGCTGTCGACTTGGCTGTCGATCGACGCACGGTGTATGACGTCAATCGATGGTTCCTTTATAAATTTGGATTTGACTCTGAGTTTCTGTTGAACATCCTAAATTCTCCAAAATAGCCCAAAAGCTCCAATTTCTTCCAATGAGTACATGGAACTGTATATACTCTAAAACGGTACCAAGTGCATATAAAAGACTCTAAAAAGACTCTATATATCATAGGTAAAATAGGTAAAATCCATGGTATATAAACGCAACATGTGAACGGAAACCTGTTGGTACTTCAAGTATATGACGATAATATCATATTTGGAAGTACTTCGAAGTTCTTGGTTGATGAGTTTTTTAAGACGATGACAAAGGTGTTTGAGATGAGTATGGTGGGTGAGATGAGTTACTTTCTTGGCTAATAGATCAGACAAATGGAATATAGAATTTTCATCTCACAAAGCACATATGCCAAGGACCTGGTGAAACGTTTCAGCATGCAAACCAGCAAGACTGCTAGAACTCCAATGAGCACAACCACTAAGCTCTCTCGTGATGAAGGCGGTCAAAGAGTTGATGAGAAAATCAACAAAACCATGATCGGTAGTTTTCTCTATCTCACTGCATGTCGTCCGGATTTGTGTTTCAGTGTTGGGATTTTTGCTCGTTACCCAAGCTTCACCAAAAGAATCACACTTGAAGGCTGTAAAACGAGTGATCAAATATGTGAAAGGTACACTGGATTTTGGTGTTCACTATACGTTTAAGACTAATGTGAATCTTGAAGGTTATTGCGATGCAGATTGGGCTGGTTGTGTAGATGATAGAAGGAGTACTTCTGGTTGGTGTTTCTTTCTCGGAAACAACATGGTGTCATGGCACAATAAGAAGCAAAACTGTGTATCCGTATTTACATCCGAGGCTGAATACGTAGCCTTGGGGAGCTGTTGCACTCAGCTTTTTTGGATGGGACAAATGCTTGTGGATTACAGTATCAACTTTGACCTTCTGCTAGTTCATTGTGATAATATTAGTGCCATAAATTTGTCTAAGAATCATGTTCAGCACTCTCGTACAAAGCATGTTGATCTTAGACACCACTTTTTGAGAGAATTGGTTGAGTTAAAACTTGTGGTCGTTGAGCATGTCTCGTCTGAAAATCAATTAGCTGATATTTTCACTAAGCCATTAGATTTTGTTACTTTTCGGGTCTCTGGAAAGCACTGGGAATTGTTGATCTCCATTGTTGAGATGAGTATTTCCGTAGGGGAGGTAGGTCCTGGTAGAAAAAAAACAAATATCTTCTTACCACCTCTTAAAACCTTGAAGCAACAATTTATCCAGTAGAGAGTCTGGAAACTTTATCGTTGGTTGTCACAGTCACACTGTCACATTGTGAAAGACACTCATCTTGGGTCAGGATGCAAACAAATTTTCAATCCTAGTCTTGATCACTGTCTGGAGTGGACGGAGAAGCACTAAACTTTTTGAGTGTAACACACAGTCTTGTGTGTGTATGACTAACCTTTCCTAAAAAAAGGAGAGGGAAGTTGAATCAAGGTCTAAAATGATGAGCACTCGCTCTGGATCAGGGTGCTACAACACTTTGCATCTGGTGGTGATCCCTGTTTTGACTAGGTAGAAACACATTCTGTTTCTGGCGAACTAAAGAAAGGTGATGTAAGAGTTGATCAAAGGCCTAACATGATAAACACTCGTCCTAGATCAGGGTGCCACACCACTTTGTATCTGGTGTCGATCATTGTTTTGACTAGGCAGAAACATAATTTATTTTTGGTAAAAAAAAAAAGAGGATGAAAAGCTCCGCTGAAGATGTAGAAGTGGACACACAATAAGCTTGGTAAGTGTTTCAGAAAGTGTGTGACTGTGTTAAAACTTTGAGACAGTGTCTGACTCTCTCTTGATAAACTAATCTGTGAAAGCTACTCAGCTGAGAAATAGTTACAGATTGGAGTTGCTTCACTGATTTCACCTATTCGTTTGTTTTTGGTAACTGTGATTATTAGTTGAGTATACTACGGTCCCTATTATTTTTTGTGGACATTCATAGGCAATGGTGTTTCTAAGTAGGTTAAAATTCCAGCGTTGTACATATGTTTGATTTTCAGATAGACTAGCTTGGTTAAGATCATTAAGTACTCATCAGATTTGTTACAAATATGTCTTGCTTTTAGTGGTGCTGGTAGGTTCTTGATAGAAACCAATTAACTCGAAAAAGGCCTCATTATATTAAGTGTGTTGGTGAAAGTTTAGTTTTCATTGTGTGATGGGCTTGGGCCCAGATCATCTTAACACTAATAATCTCCTTGCAAGTGTTTTCCTATGGGTTTTTTTATCACTTAGCCCTCTAAGGAATTTGCATCCTCATTCAGCTCTCTCTCTCACGGCAACATGCATCGTCTCCTCCATAAGACCAGTTCTCGGATTCTTGTTGTCATTATCCCAGTGGCTCTAAGAAAATATCTCATTTTGAAGCTGGTGGATCGGGTCATGCAAATCCGACTGTTGACGAACAATCCATTTGTGAAGCTCATACTTTTCATCCAAAGGAACCTAGATATGAAGCTCATCTCATGAGGTTTTCCTACACAATGCAGTCGCAACCCGAGATTTATCAACCTCCATTTGCTCCTTATAGCTCTAATTTCTTCACTGAGGCGGCATATGATATGTATCTTAAGTTCAAGAACAAGAAATTCATTATTCAGAAGTACCTACCACTGGATGTTGAGAAGCTACATGATATAAAAGAGGTAGTTGTCAATGCGGGTATGGTCTATATGGTCATAGATGCGGATCCGTTTGTGCCTAACCTGATCTGGGAATTTCTTGCTAATCTTGGAGATGCTAAATACATAGATGGGGGAGTTGTAGTGTATGTTCATGGTAACATGTATGAGGTTTCTCCAAGCATTATTGATCTTTTGTATGCGCTTAGCCCTAGATTGTACCTATGACATCTACTATGAGAATTTGGATTCAGTTGTGTATTTTCTTACGGATGGGCATCATCAGAAATGGGAAGGAATGTGCTCAAAGTTTCTCACATCCACAAATCAGGTTATTTACAAACTTTGCTGCTCAAATTGGATGCCCACCATGAACAACACAAGCATGAATCCCGATCGGTTGAAGTATCTCTAGTCACTTCATCATAGGAAAAGGCGGACTTTGGGATCATTGAGTATGAACAGCTCTAGGCAATGGCAAACACTGCAGATGATGCTCAACGAAGGATAGGTTTTCTGACTCTCATTCAACAACTCCTCAAGTCTCAGCGCATCATTCCCAGACGTGAAGGAGATGAAGAATCCATGGGACTTCCTACCATTCTAATCAAAGATCGCAAAGGTGGGGAGGAACTGGGGGAGTTGATCAACCACCAAATCTTACTGATGATCTTCAAAACGTCATTGACTGGCTACGCACTATCCAGCTCAAGACTCGAAGTAAGTCCTTTGTTTCTGCTTTATTCCATATGACTGCTTTCTTGTGAATTTTTCGAAACGTGTGTTTTTTATCCAAATGTGCACTCAAGCAGGGGGATAATATGGTGGAGAGGTACCAGTGCATGTTGTTGACAGCGATGATGACGTGTAGTAGGATGCCTAGGATTGTTGTTTTGTTTCTGGTTGCTTTCTTGTTTCTGCCTTTGATGGGTTAACATTACTGAAACTTAATGAACCCATCTGAAACTTATGACTTATGTAGTGATCTTATCTATAAATGTCTTGCATGCTTTTGTTCTGTGTTTTTTGGATGAGTTCTTCAAACATGTACATGAGTTTTCACACTGAGATAAAAGGGGGAGAATATGAGCTCATGATTTGAGCGTTTGATCATGAGAGATACACATGCCGGTGAGTGTGTTACACATGCCGGTGAGTGTGTTACACATGGATGTAGAAACAATTGGAACTCGTTAGTCGAAGATAATAACCCGAGATTCTAGGAAGTTTAGCCAGGTGGCAAACAAGAACATATTGGGGATATTTATGCTTATCACAAGATATACGAGAGTTGAGTATATATAGGGGATTAGGAATTCCGACTAGGGCAAAAATTTTGGGTAGATTATTCTCGAGTTCCAGAGTTTGTTCTTAACTGCGATTATGTTTGAGAAACTGGTGAGAGTGTCTCGACCACTATGCTTTGGATAGATTAAGAATTGATTTGTCTCTAGTCAAGTGTGACGTGTATACCAGATTAAAAAGATCTAGGAAGATTGTTTAAGTGATTCTTAATATACAAGTACTTTTCTTGGTATTTCTTGTGTTATCTCTGCTATTGGCATCCTTCATAACTTTCCGTAATGAATGCACACTAACGAGATTAAAATGAAAAGATGGTACACGCAAGACATCATATAACACCAGAGATTCAAACAAACGAATGGTGCCAGTATGAATGATGGAAAATGTTGTTTGATTAGGTAAATAAACCGTCAAGTCATAAACCGCAAAGATCTCTTGAAACTTTGAAAGATCAGCACAGACATGGCTAGTAACCCCACTATTAATGATCCAAGAATCATGAGGAATATAGTTGTATAGAGCGGAAAGACAATGAAGATTGAATGTGAAAGTATGATGGTCATAACAAAGGTTAGAGGACAAGGTAAGAAAGGTACCGGAAGAAGAATGTTAAGCCATGACACTTTTCTCAATGATAGAAGATGTAGAACAAGAAGCAACATAATCATTGACTTGAACATGTGACTGGAGTTGTTGAATGAGGGATTTCAACTGAGAAGATGTGAGTTGATTGACATCAGAGAAATTGCACCTGAGAAGACGTGAGTTTATTGACAGCATGTGGAGGCATATAAGACATAGAACGAGTATTTTTTGATCCAGTAATGTGCAACTGTTTTGACAAGGACTTGAGCGCAAGGAAATAAACTGGTTTGACCTCATCGAGTATAATCCCGGTGAATATTTTGGGAACGATTATTTTCCATGATAACCCTAAGAAGACTTGTATCCAGAAGGGTAACCATGAAGCTTAAAACACTTGGCAACAGTGTGACCAAGTTGACCACAACGAGTACAAAGAGGACGACTCCCACGAGAACAATATGTGTTATATGCAGCAACATACTCTAAAGAATCCATATACTCTGGAGAAGAACCAAATGAAGGCCATGTAGTCTAGGAAGCAAAAGAATTCGTCTTGAGAACATACTTAATACTCATTTGTCCTTCATCCTGAGCAACATTGTTGAAAGCCTCCTTAATAGTAGGAATAGGCTACAACATAAGAATGTGAGGACGCGTTTGCTCATAGGTTCCATTCAACCCCATCAAGAAATCCGTGACACATCTTTGTTGATGAAATTTCTCCCATTGTAAAGCTGAATTGCACTCATAACGTCCGTAGATGCATACATATAATTTCATGTAATTCTTATACTCTTCCCACAAGGTAATCAACTTTGTATAGTCTGCACTAACATCAAGAGATCCTTGTGTAAGATTACTCAAGTGTTGCTCAATCTAAAAAACGCGAGGTGCGTCATCTTGCTTGAAGCAAGACATAAAATTGTTCTAAATAAACTCACTATTAGACATGAATCACAAACTTTGGCCTATATTCTTAGAAACCGAGTTCATAAATCAAGTAGCTATCATATCATTGGATCCAGACCAAGATCCTGAGCCACAACTAGTAATATGAGGTTTTCAAAGAGTACTATCAATGAATCCAAGCTTGTTAATGACGTTGAGAGCCATCCGAACAAATCGTTTCCAAGGAAAAGTCCGCACATAATGTGAGCCGATCGGTTACCAATTGCAAGCCAGCATGATCTGAATTGTGAAAAAAGTACGGATTATCATAATGATCCATAAGCGGAGACGGGGGAATCAGATTCGTCTGAGGAACCAGATTAGATTGGAAAGGCGCCATATCGAAGCTGAATAAACAATGGAAATTGACCGAAAAGAATGAATCGAAGAATCGGGAGAGAATCAAGCTTCAAACGGAGCTCAAATAGACAAAAACAAACAAAGATTGAAGAAGAAGTAGAACAATGAATTGAGATGTGGCCAAGCCGATGAAGATGAAAGGAAAAATGAAAGCTCACGAAGAGACGAACTCATGAATCGGGAAGCTCTAATACCATATGAAGAGAAAGAAGAAGAGAATGCTAGAGATAGAACAAAGTTTGTTATGAATATTAATCTCACATTAAACTTACTATACACAATGTTTTCAGATTATATAAATAGTATAGTTAGCTAACATACACTATAATTGTACAACTAACTGCTAACATAGACCATATCCAATAAGAAAGTGCTCAAACTAGGGTTTCCTATTCTAGAAATTGTATCTCGACATTTTGATCATAAAATTAATAAAAGAACACTTTTTTCTTCCTTTTTATAGTATTATCAAGAATCAGTTTGTTTTTACCCTAACGTAAATGATTTTGTTGTTGAACTCTAATTTCATATTCAACCAAAAATAAAAATAAAATTCAGTTACAGATAGAAAAGATCTTCTCATCAGGCAACTTCAATTACTTACATATTTCCATGTAAAAATTAAAGTAGGCATGTTCAATATTGTAATACCTAACCACACCAAACCGAACCGAAATAGACAATATGGTTTGGGTTTAGTATATATCATAAATATTGAATGTATGTGATTTTATAAAAACCATAGGATATGTATATGGCTAGGTTTATAATCGATTAAACAGAATAAACCAAACAAAGCCGATCAAAGTAAAAATATATAAATATATACATTATATAACGATACATTATAACCGATTATAAGTTAATTTTCTTGTAAATAATTAATAACATATACCTTTACATTAAAGAAGATATAATTTGAAAAACACTTAAACAATAAAAAAATGAGTAATTTACTATGTAGGCCACATTTGAGTTCTGTTTTACATAGTAAGTCAGTTCTAACTTGTGGAGTAGTTTCACGCTGATCGAGAGAGTTTGTAGACAATTATATCATTTCCCAAATAAAAGAGAAACTAGCTCACAATTCTAATAGCATGTAATCTTTTTGTTTTTGTTTTGAAGTAGTTTGAAATTATTATTTTTATTTTCTGAACAAAAAAATTGATTATATTGTGGATGTGGACGTCAATTGTGACCATGGATAACAAAAGAGATCCCTTAAATTTGTGGATAAGTAATCAAAGCTTGAGTAGGTGGACAAAGCAGTGTCCACAATCTTTTAAATCAGTCAAACATAAAACATAGATAAAAAAACGTTGACATATTAAAAGGCAATAAATATGGACCTCAATGTGTCCACAATCTCAAGGATGAACAAGTTAATAACTTCAAACCAAAAACAATCACGTACATGTCCAGAAAGAAAAATATATCTTGAGTGATGAAAAACAAAACTAAACAAACCAAAAAAGTTTATTTAACAAACAACAAAACGAAAGTTATGAATTGGACATACCGTAGAATGTGGATGTGGACTTGGATGCCAACATGTCCACAGATAAAAAAAGAGGTTTCTTATATTTGTGGATAGAAAATCGAAGCTTGATGTGGTGGACAGGGCAATGACTCAAACGAGTTGAGTGAATGTTTAAAAGATTTCTAGACTCCAATCATGTTAACAAAATAATGGATCACATGGAAGAGATATAGCTAAAAGTAGTATAAATCATCCTTACTGATACTAACCACTATCTCTAGTATTTCCTCGTACTCCTCTTGCATCCATTTATTAGACTTTCTCCATATATCTTCTTGAAAAGTTGTTCTAAAGAATCCTCACTCAAACAAAGTATAACATCAATCAAGACTTAAAGCGTGGACAGTATAAATCACTAGAAAGATCAAACATTTCAAGTTTCTACCAGTGGCAATCTCACTCGAACCAAGGAGACCTTCGATGTGTTCATTATGATGACAAGAAGCAACAACAATATTAACAACAATAGAAGCAAAAGAATCCGTCTTGAGAACATATCTCATGTTGATTAAGTGAAGTCTCAATCTCATGTTGTGTTATCGCTTTCTCTCTTCTCCTTACCAAAACCTATGCTTCTCTTAGCTTTATCAAGTCCACATGAAACACCCATACTCAACATCGCTTCATTTCTCCATCAAAAACAACACATCCTCTCCATCGACCCGCCTCGCTCCTCGCTCATCACCATCAGACCCGAGTTTGAATCCAAAATCCATTCGTTCTCCTCAACTCTTACTTTCCACTATCTCTACAGATTCACTCACGAGACACTCTCGTCGCATCAAACGCACAAAAACTACAAAAATCTAGTAGAGTCGACTCGAGCGAGACTCATCTCGAGTCACCGGCATCACTGTGAAAGTTAAATTCCCACTGGAGGTATCAACATAACCCTTCCCTACAGCATAATCCCACGGCCACATCATCGATTTCCATAGATAGCAATCAACCATCGATCTCCATTCACCAAGTCTTGATGGTTGCTCATGCCGACACACATATCTCTGTCACCGTGCTCCCCAACCAAACTTCAAATTCGGTAAAAAAACAAGCTCAATGCTGACACCTTGACCACTCCACTGGATAAAATCACCATCCTTTAGCAGATACAAGCGTCAAGAAGAAACAAAAAAAAACGCACGACTGAGAACCCTGGGATTACCAGAAACAAAACTCACATGTCAAAATCACCACTTGGTATCGATTCCCAAGCCCGAAATGAGAGGAGGAGTAGAAGTAGAAAGAATTCAAATCCCATAATTCATAAGAGAAGATCAAAAAGTCAAAAAAAATTATCCCATCTTGAACATAGAGAAGGAGAAAGAATCAAAGGAGGTTTCTTTGGATTTCTGGGTTTTAGGATCGATGGAATTGTAAATATCATTTCTAAACTGGGTTTTTGATCTATGCATGATTTAGTTTTAAAAACTCGATAAAAGAAAAAATCTAGGAAAAAGAATAGAAAAAGAAGAAAGAGATTATTATGTTTTTAAGTGATTTAATGTTTTTTTCTGGAAAGTTGAAGATGAAGACGAACACATGTTTTGTTCTCCATGACTCACCTCTTTTTTTGGTAAATTTTAAAACCATTTAGTTGGGTTAGCCAAAGGGTATAATAGACAAATTATATGCAAAAAGTATATCTCATGGGCAAAGTGACTGATCATATAATTAGAAAGTCATAAAGTGACTATGCAATTTTTTTCAAACAAAAATTACTCACGGCAGCCGAATGTTCTTAACTTCTTATTCGTTTGGAAAAGTCTTCTTTTCCAGATTTTTTCTCCCTTCTGCTGTTGAGTAAAATTGATTGAGTGAAGTTATGTCTTAATAATTTTCTTTTTTTTTTATTCAACTATAATTTGGTTTTGCAAGATTTAAGAAATTATGAAATTAGATGGTAGCATGGGTTTTGGAAGAACAGAGAAGACAAGAAGAGTTGTAAAAAACTGAGTCATTGATCGTTTTGTTTGTTATTCTTTCACATTCTATTATTTATGAACATCCGAGATTTTTTAATAAATGATAGTTTTGCCAACATGACTCTTTCAAATTCATATAATATGAAACCAAACCAAATAATAATGTCCTGAATAAACCAAAAATCGGTAGTATAAAAACGGAACCAAACCAACTTAGATATGTTTCTAATATGGTAGCTAATTTTTATAAAGCACAATACCGAAAAACCGAAAAAAAAACGAACCAAAAAGGCCTAATAAAAAGGTAAAATTCATCAAACATTAAATTATCCTGAGATAAAGCAAAGAGAAGAAGAGGTGTAGAAATTCTGAAACAAGCGTCTCTCAAAACGAATAAAGGCCTAATTAAAAGGGTATTTGTGTTTTCCATGTTGGGGTGGTTTTTGAATATTCATTGGCCTCGTACGAACACCAAACATCGTTCTTCCTTCAACAAATCAATTCAAAGATGGCAAACATATTACTCACTGACTCGATTTCTCTTGCACACGACGAGTGTGAGTGTTATTGCCCATGCATCCTGCATTGGCATAGCACTGTGCAGTGACATTAGCTAAATACTTCCTTGGCAATGTTATTCCGAATCTCTTTCCTTTTCTTTCTCTTTTCTCCTTTTTCACGATGCTTTCGTCCTGTTGTATAATGATGAATGTGATCCACTTTTTATTTACTGTTGTAATTATTTAAATTGTTCTAAAATGATATTTTACTTCTTTTGGTTCTATGAAGACGCTTTCGGTTTCCATCGACTTTCTCGCGACTTCACCATCTTTTTCTGCAAAAGACAAAGGATAATTTGTTTTAGTGAAGTCAATTTTGAACCTTATTGGGCACCGAAAACCATATAACAAACTAAAAAAGACATATCTTTCGTAATATCTACATACTTTTGATTAAAGGACTTCTAGCAATTTATACATTCGTGTAACGTGCCTGCCGCCATTCTTCTTTACGATTTTATTTGGTACGTATATATGTAAAATGGAGTTAAGAACGTAACGTTTACCTTCTCCGTCATCATCAGAAGAAACATCGATGCAATAAACCCTAAAGCTTGGAGATCCAGGACATATCATCCTCTCATCTAAATTGCTCATCCTCCCTTCTTCATGATCAACACTATTATCTCCTTCCTTCTTAGCAATGATGACCTCATCAAGATTTATACAATCATCATGAGCAACACCATCAGCTCCTTCCTTCTTAGAAATGATGACCTCATCATGATGTATACCATCATTTCCTTCTTTCTTAACATTGAAGGCATCATCCTTTTTCTCATCTTGTTTCTTCACAACCTCTTCCTCCTCTTTACCCTCATCTATGGAAGAAATCTTCTCATAAATAACCTCTTTCTTCTCTTCCACGTGATGATCAGGCGCAGGAACCACCTTAGCCGATAACTTCAAGCTGTCGACGTTCTCCTCCTTATCGTCTCCATCCTCGGAGGAGTCGCGCCGTAGAAGCTCCGTCTTGGATAGTGTATTGTTCCCTTTCAAGACGTTTGCATGGCTCCGTTTCTTCATCTCCTCTAATCTCCGCCGGATAAGCGGACGTATTCCTGCCGGAAGTGGCACAACGCCGCCCTCATCGCCTCTAACCGCCGCCGCACCTCCTAGCCGTGAACCACCGCAACCCATATCAATACAAAAAAACAAAAAGATGATTTAACCGCTGCCACTAAAAAGATAATACGGCGGCGGGTGGGTGGCGGGTGTAGATTTTTGAGAAAAAAAAAGGAAAGAAGAGGAGAGAAGAGAGCCAATTAATTGGGAGGATGATGAATGGAAGATAATATTTATGATGAAGAAGGAAGAGGATGAGAGACTGTTAAAAGGGTTGATATTGTGTGATGATTTAATTGGTTAGTTGTAATTTATTTGCTAAATTTGGCTACTTTGTGATTTATTAAGGCAAATTTATCTAAGTGACATATTCATTCTTGTTGTCATTTTGACTTACAGTTAGCCTCTGCTCAATTTGCAGATAACTTTGATAACTAAATTACTGCAGTAATTGTCAACGCATTGTATCCCCGTATCTTGATCTTTAATTTTAGAAGAATCTTCTTTGTCTATGACGCTCTTATATAGTAATTATGTAAATATATAACATCAAATAAAACAAACATTAATTTCTGCATATCTGTTTAGCCAGTCGATTAGTGGATCTATTGATGCACATAAACGAATTTGAACCAACTACTATATGAAAACAAGATGCTAAGTTGAACTCATACACAACGAACAAAATAAGAGGGCTAGTTAAACTTATTCTAGTAACATTGGTCCAATCGATAAAATTATTATGATTTAACTAGCATCTCAAATGTATATTGTAGAGGAATAAAAAACTGTGATATTGTAGAAAATATTAAAAACAAGGACAATTATTGCCACCATCAATACTATTAAAATAGAAGCACAAATTTGGAAACAACTTGATTCTAGGTAAAAAAAAAATTAAATATTATATAATATAATTAATACTTCTTACAACATTATCTTAGAGTCTAATGCATTTATATCTATAACAAAATTACTCTAAATTCTCTTCTTATTTATGGTAAGAATTTAAGAGCATCTTTAACCCTAGCACCCCATTTGGGGTGTTTATTTTTTTTTTCTTTTTTTTTTAAATTTTTTTAAAAAAAAAAAAAAAATTAAAACGAACCAATCACGGGCCGCCATATGTCAGTGGGGTCCGTGAACAGTATAAGAGTTGGTGCTTAATTAGGATGTTTAAGAGTTGGTGCTTATGGTTTTGGTGGGCCCAACCATCAAGCACCCTATTAAGAACCCCCTTAATGGTGCTCTAAATGAGGTGATTATTAATATATTTTTTTTAATAAAATGGTATTATTTTAGAGGAACAAACATTAATGTTTCTAGATCTTAACTTATTTAACCAAACAATTTTTTTAAATAGGTTGTTAACATATCTTAATTTTTTCTAATGATTTAAATTTATATATTCAAAATAGTAACAAATAATATGTTGAAATATTTCTTATACGATCCGACATCTTTAAACTTATTCTCAAACAATATAAATAACAAAAACAAACTAATATTTTCATATAAATAAATTTTTGTCTTCTCTAGTAGCAGTTTTTATTTTTTAAATAGTAAAAAATCATCTAAGTACAAAAAACTACAAATCTAATAGTTTTTTAAAAAAAAATTATGTATAATTTAAAATTATATAAAATTTTATTTTTAGAAATATTATCAGTTTTCTTTGGAGTTCTAATGGGTCAACCATGATTAGTTCAAATGTTAATGATAACTGTTTAGATTTTTTACCAGATTTTATCAGAATTTTAATTAATAAAATTTCATTAAATTTTAACTGGATATATATGGATCACCTGATTTATAGTTTAGCCACGGGTCCGAATCTGATATAAAAACACTGAATATTTATTTTTAACATAGATATGTATATCCAAATTAAATAAAATATTAACTAACATTTTTATCCAAAAATAAATCCGCGCTTTGAAAGCGCGGGTCAAAATCTAGTATGTATTAATCATTATGTTTCAATTTATTTGATGTTTTTAATTTCTTTTGTTGAAAGTTAAAAACTGTTCTCACTATTCTAGATGAAATTTTAATATTGTTTTGCATTTGTAAGCAATTAGATAATACGACAATCTTTTTATTGGTTGAATTATATTTATTTAATGATATTTTTATGAAGTCAATATAAGTTTTAGGGCAAATATCTCAAATTGATATTTTTGAAGTTTTTGTCACAAAAACATATTTTAAGAAAAAATGACCAAAATAGACCTTTTTATTTTAAAAATTTTAATATATTTTTTAAATTTTATACATCACCTCCATAACCCCACCCCATAACTCTAAATCCTAAATTAAGATTAGTTAACTCAATGAGTATAAATATATATTTACACCCTTTAATAAATGTCTATTTTGATCATTTTTCTCATTCAGTGTTATTTTAGGGATAAAAATTTTAGCTCTATTTTGGTCATTATCTCTAAATTTATAAAAATTGACATTTCTAAAAAATTTAGGGCAAATCTCTCAAATAGACATTTTTGAAGTTTTTTTCACAAAAATAAACCTCAAAGAAAAATGACCAAAATAGACCTTTTTATTTTATAAAAAATAATATTTTTTATTTTTATTTTAGTTTTAGCCTTATCTCCAAAACTCCATCTCCATAACTCTAAACCTTAAGTCTAGATTACTTAACCCAATGGATATAAATGCATATTTACAACTTTTAATAAAGTTTATTTTAGTCAGTTTTTCTCCTTAAAAGTTATTTTGGTGATAAAAACATTTTTAGGTCTATCTTAAGGTATTCCTCTAATTTTTATGAATTAACTTCAAACACCAAATAAAATAGAGAAAATACTTAAAATCTTATTAAACCCCATACATAGGCAATGAGCTCCATGACCTAACCATGTATGTATTTCATGGATCATGGATTCAAGAATCTCGAATATTTATAATATATATATAAAGTAATGATTACTCTCTCCTTATTAAACCACCTCACCAAGGAAGGAGAGGTATTTTTTGCCACGTCTACAACACTTAGAAACTGTTATAAAACTAGCAAACAAGAGTTGAGATTATATATATTTCTTATATATATTGTCTTTTGAGAAAGTAAACGTAGAGGAAGGTAGTTTTTATTTTTCTTTACACTTTCTTACAATTGATATGATATGGTATTTATAGGGGAGATGATCTATGACACGTATGAAAAAGATGACAATGTTATCTAAGTTTATGACATGTGTTTCTCCACATGTTGCAAGAAGGATAATAATTATCTAACACTCCCCCTTAATTATCCATCTTGCATTACGTATTGCCTCATTAAAAACCTAATCACGGCAAAACCCAAAAGGATAAAAACCATGACAAGGAAAAAAGAGTACAGTGACGTAATCTCTCCCTCCGACTAATGGACATAGCTCTTTCATCATAGGTCACGCAAATGCCGCATTCCGATACCGTAAACGTGTTTCCGGAACGTTGTAGTAGGAAGAGCTTTGGTGAACAAGTCAGCTGGATTTTCGCATGACCGTACATACTCTATGTCCACTTCTTCATTTTTCTCAAGCTCTCGTATGTACGAGAAAAATCTTGGAGGAATGTGCTTTGTTCTGTCGCTTTTTATATAACCTTCTTTAAGTTGAGAGACACACGCTGAATTGTCTTCAAATATTTTCGTCGGATTTTTCTTATCAGTTATCCCACTTGCTTCTTGTATGTGTTGACTCATTGACCTGAGCCACACACATTCTCGACATGCTTCGTGAAGCGCAATAGTCTCTGCATGGTTCGAAGAAGTTGCAACCAGAGTTTGTTTCTGGGAACGCCAAGAGATCGCGGTTCCACCAATTGTAAAAACATAGCCGGTTTGCGATCGAGCTTTATGAGGATCTGATAAGTATCCTGCATCTGCAAAACCAACCATACCAAACTCGGGTTTTCTAACATATATTAACCCCAGGTCAACTGTACCTTGGAGGTAACGGAATATATGTTTTATCCCGTTCCAATGCCTGCGAGTAGGAGCAGAACTATATCTTGCAAGTAGGTTAGTAGCAAAAGCAATATCAGGCCTTGTACAGTTTGCCAGATATAAAAGCCCACCGATAGCGCTCATATAAGGTACTTCAGGACCGAGTACTTCCTCGCTATCTTCACATGGTCTAAAAGGATCTTTCTCTACATCGAGAGATCTATTTACCATTGGAGTACTCAAAGGAGTCGCTTTGTCCATAAAAAAGCGTCTTAATAACCTCTTCGTATAATTTGATTGATGCACAAATATTCCTTCTCGGAGATGCTCAATCTGGAGTCCAAGACAAAACTTTGTCTTTCCGAGATCCTTCATTTCGAACTCTTCTTTCATATGAGTTCGAGCATCATCAACCTCCTTTTGAGTTCCAATAATGTTCAGGTCATCAACATATACAGCAATGATCACAAAACCAGATGACGATTTCTTTACAAAAACGCATGGACATATCGCATTATTCACATATCCTTTTCTCAATAGATATTCACTTAAGCGATTGTACCACATGCGTCCGGATTGCTTTAGTCCATAAAGTGATCGCTGTAACTTGACCGAACAAATCTCTCTAGATTTTGCTTTCAATGCTTTTGGCATTTCCAATCCTTCAGGGAGTTTCATGTATATATCATTATCTAATGATCCATATAGATATGCAGTCACAACATCCATAAGATGCATTTCAAGATTTTTCGATGCCGCTAGGTTCATCAAAAATCTAAATGTAATTGCATCCATCACCGGAGAATACGTTTCTTCAAAATCAATTCCCGGTCTCTGAGAAAAACCTTGGGCAACTAATCGGGCTTTATATCGTGTTACTTCGTTCTTTTCATTTACTTTTCTCACGAATACCCACTTGTACCCAACAGGATTTATATTCTCAGGCGTTATGACTATTGGTCCGAAAACATTTCTTTTATTCAGGGAGAGTAATTCAATTTGAATGGCCTTCTTCCACTCCTCCCAATCATGTCTTTTATGACATTCTAAAATGGACCTTGGGTCGGGATCATCATTTTCATGATCGATCTCTTTGGACACAGAAAAGGAGAACATTCCATCAACATCTTTTATTTTATTTCTGATCATCAATTTTTGATCACGGGCGTAGTTGATGGAAATCTCATACTTTTCTATTCTCTCCTCGTCATCTGGATCATCATCTTTATTTAGTTCTTTTTGAACCTTTATGCCTTCTTTCAGACATTTTTCAGTATCAGGTTCTTTAGGAACTTTTCCATTTATGTCTTTTTTCAGACATCTTTCAATATCAGGTTCTTCTGGAACCTTTCCATTTTGCTCAACCAATTTCTTTTTCTTTCGGGGATTTTTATCTTTAGAACCCGTTGGTCTCCCCCTCTTTAACTGAACCCTAGGTTCATTCATTGTGTTTCCATCAGTTTGTCCTTCAGGAACAACAACCCTTGATGGAACATTCTCAACGGGTATATATGACTTTGTCACCCTTCTCGTATCTGTAAACGCATCTGGTAACTGATTTGCCAAATTATGCAAGTGCACAATTTTCTGAACTTCCAGTTCTCTTTGATTTGTAGGGGGGTCAAGGTGTAACAACGACGGTGTACACCATGTAACTTCTTTAGGAATTTCTCTAATTCCTCCCCCTAACGCTGGAAATTCTTCCTCATTAAAATGACAATCGGCAAACCGTGCTGTAAACATATCACCAGTTACTGGTTCAAGATACCTTATTATACTTGGTGATGTATAACCCACGTATATCCCCAATCTCCTCTGTGGGCCCATTTTTGTTCTTTGTGGTGGAGTTATCGGAACATAGACCGCACACCCAAAGACACGGAGATGAGATACATCTGGCTCCTGCCCAGATGATAATTGTAAAGGGGAGTATTTATTATCTGCACTCGGTCTCAGCCGAATAAGTGCTGATGCATGCAAAATAGCATGACCCCATACTGAAATTGGGAGCTTTGTTCTCAATATCAACGGTCTTGCAATCAACTGTAACCGTTTGATCAATGACTCGGCCATGCCATTTTGTGTATGAACATGGGGAACTGGATGCTCCACATCAATCCCCATTGACATACAATAATCATTAAAGGTTTGTGATGTAAATTCACCAGCATTATCAAGCCTTACTTTCTTTATGGCATACTCTGAGAACTGCGTTCTCAACTTTATGATTTGAGCAATGAACTTTGCGAAAGCCGTATTTCTTGTCGTCAAAAGACAGACATTTGACCATCTGCTAGATGCGTCAATCAATACCATGAAATACTTAAACGGCCCGCACGGTGGGTGGATTGGCCCACATATATCACCATGGATTCTTTCTAAAAACAATGGTGATTCATTGCTAACTTTTGCTGGTGATGGCCGAGTTATAAGTTTTCCTTGAGAACATGCATTACATGTAAACTCGCCCGTTTGCAAAATTCTCTCGTTCTTCAACGGATGGCCATTCGAATTTTGCACTATCTTTCTCATCATGACTGAACCGGGATGTCCTAGCCTCTCATGCCAGATTTTAAATGTATTAGTAAACTTCAAGTTTACTGTGGCATAGGACTCAGTCATGTTTATTTTCGTACAATATAGTCCAGAGGATAACATTTTTAACTCTTCCAATATATGTTTTCTCTCGGACTTTATGCAAAGATATTCAATGCCATCTTTATTCATAGTCTCAATATGATATCCATTTCTCCGGATATCTTTAAAACTTAACAAGTTTCTATGAGACTCGGGGGAATATAATGCATTACTTATTTCAAATTTCGTCCCCCGTGGCATTGAAAATTTCACTCTTCCGGAGCCCTTAATAATCTTTGCACTACCAGATATTGTACTTACGCTTCCAGCATAATCTTTTATTTTGAGACTGGAGAAGTATTTCTTATCTTTAATTATTGTGTGCGTTGACGCACTATCTGCCAAACACATATCTCCATCCATAGTCTCAAAGTTTGACATTTTCTGAATTTAAAATATTCATAAAACATGTATTATTAAACATAAAACATTACAAATATCTTACAACAAAAGATATAGATACTATAATACATTAAACTTATATCACATTGTTTTTACATTTACTCATCGATTCTTTCTGAATCAACCAGAAAGTCTGATACGTCAAGATGAGTATCATCATTTAAACCATGAAAGGATGGTCCGGGTTCATCAGAGATGAAGTTTGTTTCACTTCCTTTCTCTTTCGCTTTTTGGGATTCTCTATACAGATCGGCTAAGTGTTTTGGTGTACGACAACCACGTACCCAATGACCTTTCATACCGCATCTGTAGCAAACTTTTTCTGTTTGCCTTTTATCATCCCGGTCCCTTTCGTTTACGTGGAAGTCTTTGTTATTTCTTTCATCATACGGACGAAATCTTCTTCCTCGTCCTCTTCCACGACCATGATAACGATTTCGACCACGTCCACGACCTCGTCCTCTCCAATTATCATAACTGGATGATGCAACATTCGCTTCGGGGAATGGAGCTGATCCAGTAGGACGAGCATGATGGTTTAAAGTCACGAGTTGATTATTTTGCTCTGCTACAAGGAGTACTTGCATCAACTCCGAGTAACGAGTATACCCATTCGCCCGGTATTGTTGTTGTAGGACTACGTTTCCAGGATGGAACGTGGAGAGAGTTTTCTCGATCATATCATAATCATTTATTTTCTCTCCACATAACATCATCCTAGATGTAATTCCGAACATTGCAGAATTATACTCACTTATACTTTTGTAGTCCTGGAACCGGAGATGTATCCACTCGTGTTTAGCTTTCGGTAAGATCACATATTTCTGGTGATCGAACCTCTCTTTTAAAGATTGCCAGAGGTCCGCAGGATCCTCTTTCGTAATATATTCATCTTTTAAACCATCATGTATATGGTGTCGTAAAAATATCATGGCTCTAGCCTTTTTCTCATCCGACACTGTTTTTGAACTATCGATGGTTTCTAAAAGCCCGTTTCCTCTCAGGTGCATCTTTGCACCCACTGCCCAAGTCATATAGTTATTTCCCGTAATATCAAGGGCATTTATTTCGAGCTTTGTTAAATTCGACATGATAACTGTATTCATAGAATAATATATTTTAAAATATAATAAATACGATAATTTAAATGCATAATTTAAAGGCAAAAATTAAAAGCACAAACTTAAATTGCAAAAATTTAAAGAGCATAAATAAAATTGGAGGCTTAGCCTTCCACATGATCCGAGGAGACATAGTCTTCCATACTGATCATTTTTTTTTTCAAGGTCTGAGGAGACAAAGTCTACCATTTTAACCTTTTCTTTTTATTCACGGAGGCAAAGCCTACCACGTGTTTCTCTGATCGTGAAGGCATAGCCTATCTTAACAATCAGTCGGGGAAGGCAACGCCTATCATCCCGAAAAATAAACGGAGAAGACAGAGCATTCACTCCGGAACAATAACAAAATTAAAATATTTAAAATTATTGAAGAATATAAATTAAACCTTACCTCGCTAATATAACTTTGTTTTGTATAAGAGCCTCGTGCTGATAACGTGTTATAAAACTAGCAAACAAGAGTTGAGATTATATATATTTCTTATATATATTGTCTTTTGAGAAAGTAAACGTGAGAGGAAGGTAGTTTTTATTTTTCTTTACACTTTCTTACAATTGATATGATATGGTATTTATAGGGGAGATGATCTATGACACGTATGAAAAAGATGACAATGTTATCTAAGTTTATGACATGTGTTTCTCCACATGTTGCAAGAAGGATAATAATTATCTAACAGAAACTTCTTATTTACGGTTGTTTTTTCCTAATTTTGGGCTTTGTTTTATAGTGGGCCAAGTGGACCTACACTATCATCTTCTCTCATCTCCGCTTCATTTTCCTGGCATTGTTACAAAAAGCCAACCCTACTTCACACCATCTCTAAATCACTGGAACTTTATCGTCTCACATTGCCATTCAGTTCATGTAATTATGATTTTTATTAACAACATAGCACGTCTCATTCAATTTCATCCTTTTTCCTCCATGGTTCCTCAATCGCTCCATGGTTCCTCAATCCTCTCTTGCAACTAATTTTTTTCCTGCAATAACCTTTTGTTTGCAGTTGCACACTTTATGTTGTTGAGAAGTTCTCATCCGATGAGATCGCTTTAAGACCTCCTGCAAGATATGTACTTTCTTCTTCGCCTTTTCTTTTATGTAAGGGTTATTTCATATCTCCCTCTGAAATATTCACCCATGATTTCCATTGGGTTGTGTGTGGCTTAGTCACCATGTAGCGGGGGAAATGCAAGAGTCTTTGAGTTTGAATCATTAATCCTTATCGATGGTCATTATACATCTGTTATTGTTACAACATGGTCTATGTTATTAGATAGGTGTAAATGTAAGGTAAACTTCTTTGATTATATTAGTTTGATCAAGAACAATCTGACTCTTTGTTACTAGCCAAACACTCTTGCTTTTGCCGCCACTTAATCTTCTATACAGCTCCGGCCAGGCCGTTCAGCTAAGTAAAAAATTGGGGAAATATGGGTCGTGTTTGTTCCAAAACTGCGAAGAAATCTTCATGCAAGGTTATTGGAAAGTTTTATCCTAGGAAGACTCTAGACTTCCAAAGAAGACCTTTGAAGAAGTTGCAATCATCCCATCAAAAGACTGCACAACAAGATTGACAGATTCTCTCGCCACTCGATCAAAAGTATACAAAAGGTGCCAATCTATCTCACTCAGGCTACAAGAATAATAGCGAGAGAGACAAATGGACTTTGTCCCGCCGAATCGACCAAAAAACTCGAAAAGGTTAAGGTCAACAAAGAGACTTTAGGAATGCTTTTTCTTATTTGGAAATTCCTGATATTCATGGTTTTCTCATCTACAACCACAAGACAATGCATCAAGTAGCAATGAGTTTGGTAGGCTTGAAGAAGATTATAATGTTTGAGACACAAGCCATGACACACAGGGTCCAACGATAGTTCTGTCTACATATATGAGTTGGTAATTAATGGCTTGATACTCTCATAAGCACATTCAATAGGCACATAGTGAAACACTTTATGGTCTATTTTTCAGTATGATAGCTGAATCCTTTTTTATATCAAATTTCAAATCATAATATGTTCTTTAAGTTGCTGGAGATAAAGCAGCAGTGCTAAAGCACCATAACTAATTTGTAAGAGACATCAATTGGAATCTTTAATAGTTGATGCTTATAAGCTCGTCATATCGTGGGATGGAAATCTTGTGCAATGGAATTTTTTCATGAGCAAGAAAAGGGTTTGAAGGAGATATTAATACTAAAGAGCATCTTCATCTACACACATGCATGTTTTGGTCTCCTAGGTTTATATGTAAAATGAATAGAAAAGAAGATGGATGCTATGAAACAAGTCGGAAAATTAATAAGGATTTTAAAAGTGAAGA
This sequence comes from Moricandia moricandioides, assembly GCA_905132885.1. Lineage (NCBI taxonomy): Eukaryota > Viridiplantae > Streptophyta > Magnoliopsida > Brassicales > Brassicaceae > Moricandia > Moricandia moricandioides. The sequence continues at coordinate 52,950 of CAJHQQ010000291.1, forward strand.
AAAACTATGGTGCATGTTTTTGTGTTAAAGCATGTAATTATTCTCATCATTGTACAATTGTGAGTTCTTAAATCATGTAATTAATCTGTGCAGTGTTTACAGGAACTCCCCATGTTATTGTCGTGGGAATCAACACCAGTTTGTTTAAACTACCAAGAGCTAAGCTAAGTTTGTTAGGATCATTATCTTTGATGTGCCAAAGAACTTGGATAGGAGCCAACATCGCAGAGTTTGGATTTTCCATGAAAAATCTATTCATTGTGATATGTTTTTAATTTGCTTCAGACTCAAATTTAAATTTTTGTCACTGATTATCTCCACCATCATACCTTTACTTAAATTGAGTCGTTTTTATATTTCTTGGTTACAGATTAAGGTTTTCGAAAGTCATCAATCAATGTTTCGTTTTTCATTTGTGCATGTATCTAAGCTCTGTTGGAAAGTCTGGGAAAGACACAAAATCTAAGCATGCTATTTTAAATCTAAAAAATGAGATAAGGTTTTTGTTAGCTTACTGGCAACACGAGACTAAGGGAACTTGAATCTCAGGTGCCGCATCCATATATTTATCTTTCTTTATTATTGTGTTATGTTATTGTCACAAAAAATTTAGTCCTTTAACTTACAAATAACCATTGTTCCAATCGTAGAAAAATCAGTTGGAGAAACAAAGATTTCTACAAAAAGCACATGTAGTAAAATTAATATTTAAAATCTGTTTTACTAATTTATGGTGTTATTTTGAAAGACATGTTTATATAACCAGCGCCTCAATCTGCACCACAACACCAATATTTAAATTCTATGGAGAATAAGTGATTGTGTTCAATAATTCTCTGCTGAGAAAGCCAAACATTAGAAGTAATAATAGTCAATATGAGTAGTATAGTTTAAAAGTCTATGTTAAGCTAGTAGTGTAAAACACGAGAAATATGATAAATTTGACAGGAATTATAAAGGAATAAATTACAGAAAATTTTGTTACTTTTTGTTGGGATTGTGAGAAAACTAAGGAGAAAACTTATCTAACCAAAATTGTTATCTCTTACAATACACCATTCCTAATGGTACTATATAATTTCCTCAATATTTTACTCTAAAAAGAGTAATTCTATAATAAAGTGGAGCACAGAGGAATGTTGTTTTTGCTCCTTCTATTTATATACACAATTAGATATAATAACAATATTAAAAATAATTTTACACTATTAATAAAGCCGAAGCCTAGATCCCTGATGGTATTTCATCAAGAGAAGTTGTCTACAAATTTAACATTATATTTTTTAAAGTTTATTAAGTATTCCATGTTTTCATCATCTTATTGTTTTAAACCAGATTTATTGATAAAATATTTAACAATCCAAAATTTTTTATTGATCAATATTCAATTTTAAACCTAACAAAACATTTAACATCAATCTAAAATAATATTTTAGCACATAACTAATGATATAATATAAAATACATAAATTTAAAATTGTTCATAAGAAAACTGATAATCCAATAGTTTTGTACTAAAATTCTATTTCACTTATTATCAAAACTATCATAATAACAATAGAATAAACAAAGAAAATATGTAACACTATTATGTATTCATGAACATGCCTTTAATATTAAGATAAACATATATAATCTATGATAAAAATAAGAAAACATACATAATGAAAATTAATATCACCTTAAAATTAAGTAAGCTAAACTGTTTGAAACACTAATTAACATTGTTGATATATTTATGTATTTTTCAATTACTATCCTATCCGTAGGACTCCGGCCAAACCCTAGTTCACAATAAAACTACGTACCGACGAAAGGACAGCAGATAATAAATATATATTGAGAGAAGAATAAATAAGGCGGGAGAGTGAAAGACACATGACAACTATTACATTCCAAAGGGCTTGAAAGCCAAAAGACAAATTACGCAACCTTGTTTACATCTAGATGCTTCCCTGATACTATATCAAAACTAAGTTACTAACTAAACTCAAATGATTTGTCGCTTACAAAACCATTTGTGTACACAACATATATGGCATGAACCTCGATCAGTCGTCACCGACTTTGTACAACTTCCTCGCCATCTGACTCATCGGAGGCCTGCTCATCCTCCTCAATCTCCTCCTCATTCTCTTCCTTGACGATCACCTTCACCGCCCTCCAGTTCTCTACCTCACCCTTAAACCCCAAAACATTAACCAAAACTATCAAAACATTAATACAATTGCTGGAAACTTACGACAATGAGAATAATTCATAAGAACATTAAGCTTGTCCTATGTGTTCGATCTAACGGACGAATGGCTTACCAGAGGCAGAGGGGACGATGACCACCTTGTAGCCCTAGGGGAAAGAAGCCGGAACTCGTACATTATCCATGGAGTTATTGTTCCTCGAGGTCTTCTCCCAATATAGAAAGCAAATGTCTTTTTTCTTCCTTCTAAATGGTTACAACCACGATCGCCAGACTCCATTACGTTCTCTTCTTCACACTCTTCCCAGTAACCCGATAACGTATCCCTTCCCTTTCTCTCTCGCTCTTCCTTCTTCACAAAGTAATACACTTCCTTGTTCTTATCTCCTACAACAATGTATTCGTACAACATTCTTTAGACCACATTAATCAATACATTTAATATGATTTAGCTAGTATATAGTCACTAGAGAGAAGAGTTTTGAGCAAACCTAGCAAGTCCCAAGGATCAACATTGCAAGAACGGAGCTCAGGGAGGTCGAAGTCCATTGAACGGTGGAGGACCTTCTTGGCTAGATACTCGAACACAAGATCTTCATCATCCGGATCAAATCGAAACCCAGGAGGTAGTCTCAGACTTCTTCCGTTCATGGCAAATCTCTGCGTAGAAATGTCCATCCGTACTTACCGATATGTTTTTGTGCTTGGTTTATGTTGTTTATATACTTATATGAGTGTCACCTTTACTTCGGGCAAAAGCGGATTACTTTTCCTTTAAATACTTTACAATTAATTCAAGAGATTAAATGATAAATTATCGTTACTTAACTGCCAATTCAGAGATGGGTTCGATTGTTATTATTTTTTATAACAAAATGCGAGGATCGCGATTAAATTGTTGTGCATGTGCCCATGCGGTCAACGTTATTAGGATTCTGAGTACAACTTTTCTCTCTCCATAAAAAAAGTAATCAAGTCTTTTTTTTCACGTTGCTATTTGTTACCGGAGTAAAATCAGAAACTGGGATGCCAGCGCATTACCTAAAATTGAGCAACAACTGGAAAAGCTTTTCAAGATATATATATATATATATATATATATATATATATATATATTTGTTAGCCTTTTTTTCAAAAAAGAAAGAAAGATATATATATATATATATATATATATATATATATATATAGTATAAATTAACCGAGATATTTGCACGCTAAGATATTACATTAAAAAACAGAAAAAGAAACGCAAATGTTTTGGATCACGTATATATATATATGTGTGTGTATCATAATGTAAAACATCATGGGATCAGTATAATTTTCTTAATTCTCTAGCATGGGGAAGATATATACTAATGTCGGAATGGCTTTGCTTGTTTAAAAGATGAATTTACAAAAACAAATTGTAACCGAAATTCTTTTACCTGCAAAGAGTTTAAAGATCAAAAGTCCTTTTATACAAATAGGTGGAAACTAAACACACACACACAAATATAGTTAGACATCTCTTGGTCTATACAATTTCGCATGGGATATAATAATGTCGGAATGACATACATTTTTCAAACAAGGTATATGATAGTAAAACTTGCATAAGCAATGATAAAGGAAAAAGAAAATTAAAAAGTATATCTTTTTGTTGAACCGAGACATCCGAAGGATCAACATCTAACCAACTAATTTTTAGAAACTTATCCACCGGTACTAAAAAATCTGATTACTCATAAGGAGAGTTAGATATCTCTATCGTCTGACCATATAAATGGATAATTTGAGTGTGAAATTTCGAATCTGAATTACTTAACGACCTCATTATAAAATTTTAATATAAATATAAAAGCAATGGTTAAGAAATAAGAAAATTTTAAAGTATCTCAACTTAAAAGTGAAATTGAAAGAGAGTCCAAGTCGATCCCAACTTAAAAATTTGGGAGTGAGGCTGACTTAACGAGTAAGTTATCAGATGTTGGTCTGACTCAATTTTCTACTCTCACTTCTCTATTTTCAATTATGCTCGTTATATTATTGTTATTTCTTTATCTTTGGACTGGTGGTTTTGCCTTTTAATTCTTCTTTTCTCCCTTCGATCAATAAAGATGACAAAGTCCGCCAAACAAAAGTTGTTGTATTTTTTTTTTTTTTTGCCTTCAACTTTCCAGCATCAGACATTGAATTTTACAAATATCATTTAGGTTAACTCCTTTTTCTATGTATAATATAATATTTTATAAACCATAAATAAAGTTGTACTTCTATTTGCTTTTCAAAAAGAACAAAGATAATTGTTTCAACGTTAAGGAAATGCATTTATTTTCATCTGTTGGATGAAACTATTTCTGTTGAATCTGAATTTAAATGCAATCCTATGTTTTAAGAATAATATAACTTGTGAAAAGCTCGCTTATAGTCCGGGAATATTGTATAAAAACAAGATATATATATATATATATATTTGTGTGATAAAAGTATACTATATTCTTTTAAGTTTGAAAAGGTTGATCTCTAGAATTTTGAGTAAAATTGATCTGTCAAAATTTTGAATCAAGCTTATAATTGTATAAGTTGTTTGTTTTAGTGATATCACAAAGAGAGATTAATATTTGAAAGTACTATTGTTTTATTGTACATTTATCTTTAGTATGGCGTTCCTCTTATGCAAAAAAAAAAAAAAAAAAACTAATTGCAGTTCGTATGTTAGCAAAAGAAATAAAAAGATTAAGTTTTCAAATAAGAATACGTTGTACTCTACCCACGCAGCAATTTGGATTTGGTACTTTTCTTCACCTCTAAGATGTTGCCTTTCCATTTTCTTTATTGTTTGTTTACAGTTTTCCTTTTAACTTTTAAATTTTAATGATTTGACGACATTTTTTAAGCAACTTCATAAAAAAGATTAAAGTTTCATTTCTTTATAGCGTAATGTTCTCAGTTGATGAATGATGTTGATATGGTTCAAGTATGGACTAAGTTGTTGCAAATTTTGAAATATTAAATTTGATTTGATGATTGAAGTGAAGATAATAATGGTGAGTGAAATGTGATTAAATGGGTAGAGGTGTTATGAACCAGATGATTGTGGATGCAATAACCATTGGGATTGGATAGAACATGATCCGACCAAGGATAAGATCGGACCGACCCAAAAGGAATCTCACTGACCAGAAAGGAATATACCATCGACCAAGATATGGATAAGGACTAATCAAGACTTTCCTTTTCCTAGTTAGATAAGGTTTAACTTTTCCATGTTTATCTAGGAATGTTATCTTTCCATTTATCTAGTTGTAACTCCCTATATATAAAGGGCTCCATATTCGATGATCAATAAGAAGAATAGACAAGTTCCCCCATTACTTTCTTAACACGTTATCAGCACGATACGTCTCTCATAAACCCTAAGCTAATACTCAACCGCCAAGAACCCGGACAAGGAGATCCAAACTCGTGATACAAGGCTCCTACAACGAAGATCAAAAGTTCCTGCAACAAATCCATAGTTCCTGCAATCAACGGATCCCTTCTCTCTCTCTAAGATCCGACCGCGATATAAACCCTAAGGTAAGCCGGCACATACACTTACCATCCGTCTAACTAACACTCGCAGGTAAGTCCCTATCGGATATAATGGAGCAACTGGCCAGCCGATACAGCATATAAACGCCCACGTAAGTTCACACAAACCTATAGCACTATTCGCCCGACTAATACATGCAGGTAAAAGTCCCTATCGGACACAGAGGAGGATCCTGTCAATCGTTACACACGGGTAAGTCCTTACCGGATCTAAAGGCACACACGCAGAAGCTTACCCGCGATAAGAACTCCATCCACGATAATCTTGATCACCCAATATCGATTATCTTGCCCATGGATCCATCCTTAGCTATTGATTGAAAGTTTGATTCTTGCACTTATTTCTTGTTTGAATTTGAGATCACTTTGTTTATAATTCTAGGAGTTTAGCTTGTTACAATTCATCAATCTTCTTATTTGCTTAGATTAGGAAAGTTTGCGTATTCTTAGTGTTATATATCATTAGTTCCTTGTGGATTCGATCCTAAAGTGCTGCATCGATATACCATTCGATTGTGGTAGCGTGCACATTAGGTTAATTGGCCTGTGGTAAAACGCAGTAATCAATTTGGCGCTGTTGCCGGGGAACTAAGTAAATTTATCATTAGGATTTCAAACTTTCTTGAGATTAAGCTTTCTTTTCTTATGCTTTGTTTTGCTTTGTATAGTTATTAACCTTTTATTCTAGCTTTTGTTCTTTGCAATAATGGATGCAAGCTACTTTGATTGGCCACAAGAAGAGGAAGACACATTTGAAGATCACATGGAAAATTATGAGCCATATGTGGAGCCACCCTTTGATGAAAGTATACTCACACCAGAACAGAGTGTTAAGGTAGATGAGCTTTGCAAAGAGAACCCAATGTTGACAAGGAGTGACATGGCAGTGATGCTAAGGTTGAATCTTATGCAACACCGGGCAACACAAGAAGGAAGAGAGCTCACAGGTACTGAGATAAGGATTGCTCATCAGCTCAAAGAGGTATTTTATTGGGTTCCACCAACCCAACTAGAAGGTATAAGCGATTCTACTTTTGAACTTCATTCTTTTGAGGATAGTTGTTTGCCTTGTGTTGAAGATATTGCCTCTGATTTGAATTCTCATGTGCTCATCAACGAATGTCTTGATCTGATATGTGAAACTAGAAAACTATATGACTTAAGAGTAGAAAAGATTGCTAGAGATCATCTTGAAGTTTGTTTTGACAAAAATTATCTTTGTGCATCAATTGATCTCGAAACTGAATTGTTTATGTTTGATGAACCTAAACCTCTTCTTGAACTAACTGATTTAGGGGATGAACTTGATGTGGATAAACTTTTTCTTGAGCTAGAAAACCCCTTGTCAAAAATGATGATGAGAATAAGAACATTGTGTTTTATTTGATTGATGGAGATAGAGTTGACTACTTTGTTAAAACATCGTTTGAGCCTGTAGTTGACTTTGTGTTTTCACCAAATGTATTTGGTTCTCATTACCATCTGAACCTCAAGGAGCGTTTCATAATTCATGATACATCTATAGTGAATCTCTTTGATGAAAAATCTGTCTATTTTCTATGGACAGTAGTGTGCTTCTTTGCACACTTTGTTTTTTGTTCTTGTAGGAGAAGGATCAAAGGTGCATTGGCTCAACCTTTCGATTCTCATGATTAACAAGCACACCAAGTCAAGCTAGAGACTTAAAACAAGCGCGCTCGGGAGGCATTCCCATGTTTATCCTTTGTATATATTTCTTTTTATCTTTTATCTTGTTTTAGTGTATTTGAATAAATTTAGGGACAAGTTTGGGGGAGTTCTGAATCTTTCCAACAGGTCATGCCAAAATTTGCCAAGGTCAAAACAATCTTTCCCTCTTCATTCCCTCTTCTCATCAAGCCAACTAGTAAGTGCATCTCCACCCTTGTAAATACTTAATTCTTTCATCTTTTATTTATCTTTTGATCTTTCTTACAAATTTACTCTTACACAAGGGACTGTGTGAAATAAGTTTGGGGGAGAGTCTACTATTTCACATTGTATTTTTTTTTGTTTATTGTCATGAGTCTCAAGCATTGCATTGTACATAATTATTTGCATAAGAAACCCCCCCCCCCCCCCCCCTCAAAAAAAAAAAAATAATAAAAAAAAAATTGAAAACAACAAAAAGAACTATATAGTTGCATCTTTTGCATTTTTAAGATTGGGTCTAGAAGCATATAGATTGCATTCATTCTGCATAGGGAGCAAGGATGTTATTGCCTCGTAAAGAACACATGTCTAGAACTCAACATGATACCCTAGTTAAACATAGCAAGTAGCTTACGCATATCTTGAAAGACTTGCAAGCTTCGAGCCTTGAAAACTCTTCTCGAAACTGGTTGTTTGCTATGATTGACATTGCTCTTGAAACCAACTCCAAAACAAACTAGGGCTTAATGAACTTAATCTACCCTTCTTATGGACCCTTGTATACTTGGTCATGATCTCATGCACATTTGGGTTGATCTTTATCTATTATACCACTCTCTGAAAACCCAAATGTCACCTCCCTACCCTTTAACCCTTACCATTCTTTGAGACCGTAATTGAATTTGCTTGAGTGAGGCCTTTTATTGATAGCTTGTCATGTTTAAAATCTTGAGAGTATTGGGAGCGACATTGGCTTGTTTCATCTTTGGCTAGCTATAGGACCTCTTTTGAGCTAGCATTTAGGAATGGGAAGTGTGTTGGTGTTTATAAGCTTTGCTTTTGGGTTTCGAGGTGTGAGATAAGTGAAAAGAGTGAGCTGAAAGAAAAAAATGAAAAGAAGATAGTCACTAGGGATCAAAGAAAAAGAAAATAAAAACTCTAGATACCTTAAGCAAAACCCCAAAGAAAAAAAAAGAGAAGATACAATAAAAGGTTGAAAAAAAAAGAGAGGATATCCCTAGTTGGTTAAAGTAAAAGGAAAAAAGAGAGTTCATTTGGTGAGTGAGAAAAAAGAGAGTTTAAAAGTGTTTGGAAAGGGGTGGAATGATAAAAACAAACCATTGTATGCATGAATTGCTCATTTTCTTAGATAAATTTTGCATAATGTTCAAGCTCATTTTCTTGACTGAAAGTCACCAAAGAATTTGAACTCTTCTTCTATCATAATTAAACCGTTTTCACTTACCAAGCCAAGTGATCGAGATCAAGTTTCCATTAGCAGGGATTCGATTTGTTAATCTGTCAATGAATGTGAGAGTTGGTATAAAGACTTGTTGGTTGATGAGCATTGCATCTAGTGTAGAGGCATGAGAGTCTTTTTAGGCCATGAGAAGATAGAGTATACTAAGAGAGCATGCTCATGCTATTTGCTATGTTTACCTAGGATGTGATGTTGAAGGATATGAAGTGTATCTTTTGATTCTGAGCTCCCATCTTCAAACCCCTCGCTCTTGCTTATTTTTTAAAGTTCACTTGAGGACAAGTAAAGGACAAGTTTGGGGGAGTTTGATATCTTACATATTTGCATGGTTTTGGTCATCTCTTTTGATGCATTTTAAGCATATAGGAAATCATTTAGCCATATTTAGGTTGCATTCCATTACATTTGTCTATGTCATGTGTTGGAGATTCGTATTGGTGAGTTTGGAGGCAATTGAGGCTAAAAAAGTGAAGTTTGGAGCAAAAGAGGGGTGTAGCGACCAGGCGTAGCGATCAGGAGTGGTCGCTACAGACCCACAAGAGAAATGCGGATGCCGTAGTGACCAGGCGTAGCGACCAGGCGTGGTCGCTACAAATTTTGAGGCATTGAAATATTCTAAGTGTCATAGCGACCAGGCTTAGCGACCACAGCTGGTCGCTACAGGCAAAAATACCCAAAATTTTATGGGTCAACCCGGGTTTGTTGGGTTGATCCGACTTGTTTTTTGGACTCCTATATATAGTTTTAGACCCTAAAACCCTAGGGGGATCTCTTTTTCTCTCAAAAACTTTGTCTAAACTAAAAAAGCTTGAACCTTTTGATCATTGGAAGGAAGTACTTCAATTTTTATTGTGTTTTTCTTGCTCATTAACATGATTGGCCTTGAATCTCATATGGGTTTAAGGTTTTTCATGAAAAGTATTGAGTAGTGAACTTGTGATTCATGGGTTAAGTAGATTAGGGTGTTTAAGTGGATATTTAGGATGTCTCTTGCTTTATTAACATTGTTCTATGCTTATTAGGTGTTCTTAATGCTAGATCAGCCTTGATCAAGTTGATTTAGAGCTTAAGTACTTTCATGCCCGAAAGGTGTTCGATGAAATGCTTGAACCAACCTAACATTGTCTTTTACATGTCTAGCCAATGTCAATTGATGTTAGAGATGTTAAATGGTTAGTAAACTTGTGATTTATGCATGCTTGATTGTGTTAGGCCAACGACAGTTGATGTTTAATGCTTGATTAGCATAGAGATTATTGTCACGACAGTGGATTAGTCTAATTTATGAGTTCTAGACCTATAGACTTGTTGATTATTTTGTTTGTGCATCCTATATTAAATCTTGATCACCCAATATCGATTATCTTGCCCATGGATCCATCCTTAGCTATTGATTGAAAGTTTGATTCTTGCACTTATTTCTTGTTTGAATTTGAGATCACTTTGTTTATAATTCTAGGAGTTTAGCTTGTTACAATTCATCAATCTTCTTATTTGCTTAGATTAGGAAAGTTTGCGTATTCTTAGTGTTATATATCATTAGTTCCTTGTGGATTCGATCCTAAAGTGCTGCATCGATATACCATTCGATTGTGGTAGCGTGCACATTAGGTTAATTGGCCTGTGGTAAAACGCAGTAATCAATTTGGCGCTGTTGCCGGGGAACTAAGTAAATTTATCATTAGGATTTCAAACTTTCTTGAGATTAAGCTTTCTTTTCTTATGCTTTGTTTTGCTTTGTATAGTTATTAACCTTTTATTCTAGCTTTTGTTCTTTGCAATAATGGCTGCAAGCTACTTTGATTGGCCACAAGAAGAGGAAGACACATTTGAAGATCACATGGAAAATTATGAGCCATATGTGGAGCCACCCTTTGATGAAAGTATACTCACACCAGAACAGAGTGTTAAGGTAGATGAGCTTTGCAAAGAGAACCCAATGTTGACAAGGAGTGACATGGCAGTGATGCTAAGGTTGAATCTTATGCAACACCGGGCAACACAAGAAGGAAGAGAGCTCACAGGTACTGAGATAAGGATTGCTCATCAGCTCAAAGAGGTATTTTATTGGGTTCCACCAACCCAACTAGAAGGTATAAGCGATTCTACTTTTGAACTTCATTCTTTTGAGGATAGTTGTTTGCCTTGTGTTGAAGATATTGCCTCTGATTTGAATTCTCATGTGCTCATCAACGAATGTCTTGATTTGATATGTGAAACTAGAAAACTATATGACTTAAGAGTAGAAAAGATTGCTAGAGATCATCTTGAAGTTTGTTTTGACAAAAATTATCTTTGTGCATCAATTGATCTCGAAACTGAATTGTTTATGTTTGATGAACCTAAACCTTTTCTTGAACTAACTGATTTAGGGGATGAACTTGATGTGGATAAACTTTTTCTTGAGCTAGAAAACCCCTTGTCAAAAATGATGATGAGAATAAGAACATTGTGTTTTATTTGAGTGAAGGAGATAGAGTTGACTACTTTGTTAAAACATCGTTTGAGCCTGTAGTTGACTTTGTGTTTTCACCAAATGTATTTGGTTCTCATTACCATCTGAACCTCAAGGAGCGTTTCATAATTCATGATACATCTATAGTGAATCTCTTTGATGAAAAATCTGTCTATTTTCTATGGACAGTAGTGTGCTTCTTTGCACACTTTGTTTTTTGTTCTTGTAGGAGAAGGATCAAAGGTGCATTGGCTCAACCTTTCGATTCTCATGATTAACAAGCACACCAAGTCAAGCTAGAGACTTAAAACAAGCGCGCTCGGGAGGCATTCCCATGTTTATCCTTTGTATATATTTCTTTTTATCTTTTATCTTGTTTTAGTGTATTTGAATAAATTTAGGGACAAGTTTGGGAGAGTTCTGAATCTTTCCAACAGGTCATGCCAAAATTTGCCAAGGTCAAAACAATCTTTCCCTCTTCATTCCCTCTTCTCATCAAGCCAACTAGTATGTGCATCTCCACCCTTGTAAATACTTAATTCTTTCATCTTTTATTTATCTTTTGATCTTTCTTACAAATTTACTCTCACACAAGGGACTGTGTGAAATAAGTTTGGGGGAGAGTCTACTATTTCACATTGTATTTTGTTTTGTTTATTGTCATGAGTCTCATGCATTGCATTGTACATAATTATTTGCATAAGAAACCCCCCCCCCAAAAAAAAAAAATAAATAAAAAAAATTGAAAACAACAAAAAGAACTATCTAGTTGCATCTTTTGCATTTTTAAGATTGAGTCTAGAAACATATAGATTGCATTCATTCTGCATAGGGAGCAAGGATGTTATTGCCTCGTAAATAACACATGTCTAGAACTCAACATGATACCCTAGTTAAACATAGCAAGTAGCTTACGCATATCTTGAAAGACTTGCAAGCTTCGAGCCTTGAAAACTCTTCTCGAAACTGGTTGTTTGCTATGATTGACATTGCTCTTGAAACCAACTCCAAAACAAACTAGGGCTTAATGAACTTAATCTACCCTTCTTATGGACCCTTGTATACTTGGTCATGATCTCATGCACATTTGGGTTGATCTTTATCTATTATACCACACTCTGAAAACCCAAATGTCACCTCCCTACCCTTTAACCCTTACCATTCTTTGAGACCGTAATTGAATTTGCTTGAGTGAGGCCTTTTATTGATAGCTTGTCATGTTTAAAATCTTGAGAGTATTGGGAGCGACATTGGCTTGTTTCATCTTTGGCTAGCTATAGGACCTCTTTTGAGCTAGCATTTAGGAATGGGAAGTGTGTTGGTGTTTATAAGCTTTGCTTTTGGGTTTCGAGGTGTGAGATAAGTGAAAAGAGTGAGCTGAAAGAAAAAAATGAAAAGAAGATAGTCACTAGGGATCAAAGAAAAAGAAAATAAAAACTCTAGATACCTTAAGCAAAACCCCAAAGAAAAAAAAAGAGAAGATACAATAAAAGGTTGAAAAAAAAAGAGAGGATATCCCTAGTTGGTTAAAGTAAAAGGAAAAAAGAGAGTTCATTTGGTGAGTGAGAAAAAAGAGAGTTTAAAAGTGTTTGGAAAGGGGTGGAATGATAAAAACAAACCATTGTATGCATGAATTGCTCATTTTCTTAGATAAATTTTGCATAATGTTCAAGCTCATTTTCTTGACTGAAAGTCACCAAAGAATTTGAACTCTTCTTCTATCATAATTAAACCGTTTTCACTTACCAAGCCAAGTGATCGAGATCAAGTTTCCATTAGCAGGGATTCGCTTTGTTAATCTGTCAATGAATGTGAGAGTTGGTATAAAGACTTGTTGGTTGATGAGCATTGCATCTAGTGTAGAGGCATGAGACTCTTTTTAGGCCATGAGAAGATAGAGTATACTAAGAGAGCATGCTCATGCTATTTGCTATGTTTACCTAGGATGTGATGTTGAAGGATAGGAAGTGTATCTTTTGGTTTTGAGCTCCCATCTTCAAACCCCTCGCTCTTGCTTGTTTTTTAAAGTTCACTTGAGGACAAGTAAAGGACAAGTTTGGGGGAGTTTGATATCTTACATATTTGCATGGTTTTGGTCATCTCTTTTGATGCATTTTAAGCATATAGGAAATCATTTAGGCATATTTAGGTTGCATTCCATAACATTTGTCTATGTCAGGTGTTGGAGATGCGTATTGGTGAGTTTGGAGGCAATTGAGGCTAAGAAAGTGAAGTTTGGAGCAAAAGAGGGGTGTAGCGACCAGGCGTAGCGATCAGGAGTGGTCGCTACAGACCCACAAGAGAAATGCAGATATCGTAGCGACCAGGCGTAGCGACCAGGCGTGGTCGCTACGAATTCTGAGGCGCTGAAATATTCTAAGTGTCATAGCGACCAGGCGTAGCGACCACAGCTGGTCGCTACAGGCAAAAATACCCAAAATTTTATGGGTCAACCCGGGTTTGTTGGGTTGATCCGACTCGTTTTTTGGACTCCTATATATAAATTTAGACCCTAAAACCCTAGGGGATCTCTTTTTCTCTCAAAAACTTTGTCCAAACAAAAAAAGCTTGAACCTTTTGATCATTGGAAGGAAGTACTTCAATTTTTATTGTGTTTTTCTTGCTCATTAACATGATTGGCCTTGAATCTCATATGGATTTAAGGTTTTTCATGAAAAGTATTGAGTAGTGAACTTGTGATTCTTGGGTTAAGTAGATTAGGGTGTTTAAGTGGATATTTAGGATGTCTCTTGCTTTATTAACATTGTTCTATGCTTATTAGGTGTTCTTAATGCTAGATCAGCCTTGATCAAGTTGATTTAGAGCTTAAGTACTTTCATGCCCGAAAGGTGTTCGATGAAATGCTTGAACCAACCTAATATTGTCTTTTACATGTCTAGCCAATGTCAATTGATGTTAGAGATGTTAAATGGTTAGTAGACTTGTGATTTATGCATGCTTGATTGTGTTAGGCCAACGACAGTTGATGTTTAATGCTTGATTAGCATAGGGATTATTGTCACGACAGTGGATTAGTCTAATTTATGAGTTCTAGACCTATAGACTGGTTGATTATTTTGTTTGTGCATCCTATATTAAATCTTGATCACCCGATATCGATTATCTTGCCCATGGATCCATCCTTAGCTATTGATTGAAAGTTTGATTCTTGCACTTATTTCTTGTTTGAATTTGAGATCACTTTGTTTATAATTCTAGGAGTTTAGCTTGTTACAATTCATCAATCTTCTTATTTGCTTAGATTAGGAAAGTTTGCGTATTCTTAGTGTTATATATCATTAGTTCCTTGTGGATTCGATCCTAAAGTGCTGCATCGATATACCATTCGATTGTGGTAGCGTGCACATTAGGTTAATTGGCCTGTGGTAAAACGCAGTAATCAATTTGGCGCCGTTGCCGGGGAACTAAGTAAATTTATCATTAGGATTTCAAACTTTCTTGAGATTAAGCTTTCTTTTCTTATGCTTTGTTTTGCTTTGTATAGTTATTAACCTTTTATTCTAGCTTTTGTTCTTTGCAGTAATGGCTGCAAGCTACTTTGATTGGCCACAAGAAGAGGAAGACACATTTGAAGATCACATGGAAAATTATGAGCCATATGTGGCGCCACCCTTTGATGAAAGTGTACTCACACCAGAACAGAGTGTTAAGGTAGATGAGCTTTGCAAAGAGAACCCAATATTGACAAGGAGTGAAATGGCAGTGATGCTAAGGTTGAATCTTATGCAACACCGGGTAACACTAGAAGGAAGAGAGCTCACAGGTACTGAGATAAGGATTGCTCATCAGCTCAAAGAGGTATTTTATTGGGTTCCACCAACCCGACTAGAAGGTATAAGCGATTCTACTTTTGAACTTCATTCTTTTGAGGATAGTTGTTTGCCTTGTGTTGAAGATATTGCCTCTGATTTGAATTCTCATGTGCTCATCAACGAATGTCTTGATCTGATATGTGAAACTAGAAAACTATATGACTTAAGAGTAGAAAAGATTGCTAGAGATCATCTTGAAGTTTGTTTTGACAAAAATTATCTTTGTGCATCAATTGATCTCGAAACTGAATTGTTTATGTTTGATGAACCTAAACCTCTTCTTGAACTAACTGATTTAGGGGATGAACTTGATGTGGATAAACTTTTTCTTGAGCTAGAAAACCCCTTGTCAAAAACGATGATGAGAATAAGAACATTGTGTTTTATTTGATTGATGGAGATAGAGTTGACTACTTTGTTAAAACATCTTTTGAGCCTGTAGTTGACTTTGTGTTTTCACCAAATGTATTTGGTTCTCATTACCATCTGAACCTCAAGGAGCGTTTCATAATTCATGATACATCTATAGTGAATCTCTTTGATGAAAAATTTGTCTATTTTCTATGGACAGTAGTGTGCTTCTTTGCACACTTTGTTTTTTGTTCTTGTAGGAGAAGGATCAAAGGTGCATTGGCTCAACCTTTCGATTCTCATGATTAACAAGCACACCAAGTCAAGCTAGAGACTTAAAACAAGCGCGCTCGGGAGGCATTCCCATGTTTATCCTTTGTATATATTTCTTTTTATCTTTTATCTTGTTTTAGTGTATTTGAATAAATTTAGGGACAAGTTTGGGAGAGTTCTGAATCTTTCCAACAGGTCATGCCAAAATTTGCCAAGGTCAAAACAATCTTTCCCTCTTCATTCCCTCTTCTCATCAAGCCAACTAGTAAGTGCATCTCCACCCTTGTAAATTCTTAATTCTTTCATCTTTTATTTATCTTTTGATCTTTCTTACAAATTTACTCTCACACAAGGGACTGTGTGAAATAAGTTTGGGGGAGAGTCTACTATTTCACATTGTATTTTGTTTTGTTTATTGTCATGAGTCTCATGCATTGCATTGTACATAATTATTTGCATAAGAAACCCCCCCCCCAAAAAAAAAAAATAAATAAAAAAAATTGAAAACAACAAAAAGAACTATCTAGTTGCATCTTTTGCATTTTTAAGATTGAGTCTAGAAACATATAGATTGCATTCATTCTGCATAGGGAGCAAGGATGTTATTGCCTCGTAAATAACACATGTCTAGAACTCAACATGATACCCTAGTTAAACATAGCAAGTAGCTTACGCATATCTTGAAAGACTTGCAAGCTTCGAGCCTTGAAAACTCTTCTCGAAACTGGTTGTTTGCTATGATTGACATTGCTCTTGAAACCAACTCCAAAACAAACTAGGGCTTAATGAACTTAATCTACCCTTCTTATGGACCCTTGTATACTTGGTCATGATCTCATGCACATTTGGGTTGATCTTTATCTATTATACCACTCTCTGAAAACCCAAATGTCACCTCCCTACCCTTTAACCCTTACCATTCTTTGAGACCGTAATTGAATTTGCTTGAGTGAGGCCTTTTATTGATAGCTTGTCATGTTTAAAATCTTGAGAGTATTGGGAGCGACATTGGCTTGTTTCATCTTTGGCTAGCTATAGGACCTCTTTTGAGCTAGCATTTAGGAATGGGAAGTGTGTTGGTGTTTATAAGCTTTGCTTTTGGGTTTCGAGGTGTGAGATAAGTGAAAAGAGTGAGCTGAAAGAAAAAAATGAAAAGAAGATAGTCACTAGGGATCAAAGAAAAAGAAAATAAAAACTCTAGATACCTTAAGCAAAACCCCAAAGAAAAAAAAAGAGAAGATACAATAAAAGGTTGAAAAAAAAAGAGAGGATATCCCTAGTTGGTTAAAGTAAAAGGAAAAAAGAGAGTTCATTTGGTGAGTGAGAAAAAAGAGAGTTTAAAAGTGTTTGGAAAGGGGTGGAATGATAAGAACAAACCATTGTATGCATGAATTGCTCATTTTCTTAGATAAATTTTGCATAATGTTCAAGCTCCTTTTCTTGACTGAAAGTCACCAAAGAATTTGAACTCTTCTTCTATCATAATTAAACCGTTTTCACTTACCAAGCCAAGTGATCGAGATCAAGTTTCCATTAGCAGGGATTCGATTTGTTAATCTGTCAATGAATGTGAGAGTTGGTATAAAGACTTGTTGGTTGATGAGCATTGCATCTAGTGTAGAGGCATGAGAGTCTTTTTAGGCCATGAGAAGATAGAGTATACTAAGAGAGCATGCTCATGCTATTTGCTATGTTTACCTAGGATGTGATGTTGAAGGATAGGAAGTGTATCTTTTGGTTCTGAGCTCCCATCTTCAAACCCCTCGCTCTTGCTTGTTTTTTAAAGTTCACTTGAGGACAAGTAAAGGACAAGTTTGGGGGAGTTTGATATCTTACATATTTGCATGGTTTTGGTCATCTCTTTTGATGCATTTTAAGCATATAGGAAATCATTTAGGCATATTTAGGTTGCATTCCATTACATTTGTCTATGTCAGGTGTTGGAGATGCTTATTGGTGAGTTTGGAGGCAATTGAGGCTAAGAAAGTGAAGTTTGGAGCAAAAGAGGGGTGTAGCGACCAGGCGTAGCGATCAGGAGTGGTCGCTACAGACCCACAAGAGAAATGCGGATGTCGTAGCGACCAGGCGTGGTCGCTACAAATTCTGAGGCGCTGAAATATTCTAAGTGTCATAGCGACCAGGCGTAGCGACCACAGCTGGTCGCTACAGGCAAAAATACCCAAAATTTTATGGGTCAACCCGGGTTTGTTGGGTTGATCCGACTCGTTTTTTGGACTCCTATATATAGTTTTAGACCCTAAAACCCTAGGGGGATCTCTTTTTCTCTCAAAAACTTTGTCTAAACTAAAAAAGCTTGAACCTTTTGATCATTGGAAGGAAGTACTTCAATTTTTATTGTGTTTTTCTTGCTCATTAACATGATTGGCCTTGAATCTCATATGGGTTTAAGGTTTTTCATGAAAAGTATTGAGTAGTGAACTTGTGATTCATGGGTTAAGTAGATTAGGGTGTTTAAGTGGATATTTAGGATGTCTCTTGCTTTATTAACATTGTTCTATGCTTATTAGGTGTTCTTAATGCTAGATCAGCCTTGATCAGGTTGATTTAGAGCTTAAGTACTTTCATGCCCGAAAGGTGTTCGATGAAATGCTTGAACCAACCTAATATTGTCTTTTACATGTCTAGCCAATGTCAATTGATGTTAGAGATGTTAAATGGTTAGTAGACTTGTGATTTATGCATGCTTTACTGTGTTAAGCCAACGACAGGTGATGTTTAATGCTTGATTAGCATATGGATTATTGTCACGACAGTGGATTAGTCTAATTTATGAGTTCTAGATCTATAGACTTGTTGATTATTTTGTTTGTGCATCCTATATTGAATCTTGATCACCCGATATCGATTATCTTGCCCATGGATCCATCCTTAGCTATTGATTGAAAGTTTGATTCTTGCACATATTTCTTGTTTGAATTTGAGATCACTTTGTTTATAATTCTAGGAGTTTAGCTTGTTACAAATCATCAATTTTCTTATTTGTTTAGATTAGGAAAGTTTGTGTATTCTTAGTGTTATAGATCATTAGTTCCTTGTGGATTCAATCCTAAAGTGCTGCATCGATATACCATTCGATTGTGGTAGCGTGCACATTAGGTTAATTGGCCTATGGTAAAACGTAGTAATCAGGCTATTACTTCTTCAAGCCATGGGACTTTATGCTTTGCATTAGAATTCTAGGATACCATTTGAAAGTGCAAAAAGAGTATTACAAGATGAAGCTATGATGACGTATCCTTGGGGTCGGACTGCATATGAAGTTCTTATTAACTCTATTAATATGTTGAATCTATAAGGAAGGTCATATCACTCTGTCGATCGATGTCACGAGACCGGTGTCGATCGATGTTAGTCGATTCACACGAAGCCACTGATTCTGTAGGCTTCACCGTCGATCGATTCATACTTATTGGTGTCGATCGATGCGAATGAGAAGTGCAGAGTGATATGGAATTTTCCACATGAAAATTGCTGTCTTGGGGCTTCTCTCTCTTGACTTCCTGCCAGAAATCATCATCAATCAATGCATTGACGTGGTTCTTTTGTCCACCCTCGATTTTCTCCTTAATCAAGCTCTCATGCCTCTTAATGGTCTCACTTGTTTGCATCACTTGATTCTCCTATTTCTTCACATGAGGGTTGAGGTTTTCAAACTTGGTATTGAGGTTGAGGTACATACAATCTATCTTTCCATTTAAATCCACAGTCATCTTCTGCTATCCCTCTAAAACTCTGTCAACCATGGCTTCAATCTTGCTTCCCTCACCTTCTGGAGGAGGCTTATGGTAGTGGGAAGATCCATATGTCATGTTGTTGTTGAAGGGCCTTCACTGTGAACTCTAATTAAAGTTACTCCTTTAACCAGTACTATAGGAGTTCCTGTTGAAACCTAGATTCCCTTGTCTCTGGAAACCATTCCCATCAATGTAGTTTATATCCTCTTCTTCAATCTCATCTTCTCCAGACTCAATTGGTTCTACTTCTGCAAAAGTAACCTGATACTTGAGAAATTTCTGAACACTATCCAGTTTTGCCTTGACCTCTCCAATATGCTCCTTGCTCGCAGCTGGAGCTGATTTCCTTCTCTCAAAATCTGTGTTCTTGGTATTGCTACTAGATGCTAGATTCTCAATCAATCTTCTAGCTTCTTCAGGGCTCATGGTGCTGAAATTTCACTCATTACCTGTGTCCAAAGCCATCTGATACTGTAATCCAATACCTCTGAAGAAAGTGCTAAGAAGCTGCACTTCGTTGAACACGTGATGTGGACAGTCTCTCTGGTATGACTTGAATCTGATCCATGAGTTTCTGAAACACTCTAAAGGTTCTTGGCAAAAAGTAGCAATCCTGCTCCTCAGATCTTCTGCTCTCGCGTCATCAAAGAAGTTATGCAACAAATCATTCTTGATGTCAGTCCAGGATGTCAGGGATCCTGGTGGTAGTTTCTTAAGCCAATATGAAGCTTCTCCAGCAAGTGAGTACTTGAGGAGGTTACAAAAGAGATAGTCCTCAGGGACTCCATTGGCTTTAATAGCAGTCACTAGATCCTCAAATCGCTTCAGATGATTCATAGAGTGCTCATGTCGCAACCCATGGTAAGGTGTCTGCGCGACAAGTCCGAAGAAAGGGGGCTTGATATCAAAATCATTTCTATAAAATCTCGAGGACGAATGGCAGATCTGTTGGCGTAGAACTGGTCTGGACGGTTGTAGTCAGCTATCGTTCTCTGAGCAGCTTGGGCGTTAGCTTCTGGTTGAGATAATGCAGCGTCTGCTTCTGCTTCTGCTTCTGCTTCTGTATCAGGGATTACAGCTCCATGATCGTCTATCTTTTGACTTGCTGCATTACGCATATGACTGTTGAGGTCATGCAAGTCTCCATTCTCAGTGAACCACTACTATAAGCGCAACCATTTGAACTCGTCTGCTGTCGTCGATCTATGTGGGTGAGATGATGTTGATCGATGCTGAATGATCAATGTTGGTCGATGCTAGATTTCTGATGTCGGTCGATGCTTTTGGTATAAAACTGTCGGTCCACGCTGAGTATATGCTGTCGATCGATGCTTGTCGTCTTTCTTTGCGGATCGTACGTTTGAGTTTCTATGGGTCTGAGAATAATAATTCTTGTCCTTTATTGCTCCTGGTACTCTTTTGGATGCACCTCAAAAACAAAGAAAAAAACAAACCTAGACTAAACCATAGAAATTAAATCTAATGGCGATCAATGTTCCTCGGCAACGGCACCGAATTTGACACGTGTGTGTTTATTGTTCTAGCAGGGTATAAATATCCTAAATAATTAACTGTCAAATTAACCCTTAATCCTAACACACAAAACAATGCTCTTCCCAAGAGAGATCAGATGTAGTACTTAGGGATCGAATCTAGAGAGAACAATGGCATACAATAAATTTCTTATTTCCAAAGATTAAGCTAGGTGATTATATATATTGGTAACAAGTAATTAGTTTAAGGAAATATTCCTTATTGGAAGGTGTAGATGCAATATGAAAATATGCTAATAGTCTAAATTTGGAAATATGATAATAGACTAACTAGATACAAATGCAAATATGCTTGGTCTATGAATTATAGGGAATACGAAGCACAAATATGTGAATATTCTAGAACTCAAATATTAACTATTCTGACCATTTTAACTCCATCTCTCGTATGCGAGCAAAAAAAAAGACCATCGATCAACGGCTAAGGCCTAATATCGATCGACGGTGAAATCAGAAGGAAGTGTGAACGAGATTTGGTATGTTCACCAAGTTAATTAGACCACATCTTGCATGCGCCTAACAACCTAGTTCAATAGAGTCTATTTGGCACAGAACCTACTCTAGTAGTCATCCATGTCCTACTTTCGAGATCCTAGTTAGCTACTCTAGAATGCAAGCATTAAGCATAACTCAATTGATGGATATTAACTTAACATAGCAATCTCACTTTTGGGATAATCCATGATTGCTATCATTCAACCCTAAATCTAGTTTATAACCACTCAGACATAATCAAAGTAAGAATAATAGTCTGAATATAATGCATAAATAAAATACTGGGGTTCCAATACAAATCTCCCTAAGGAGTTATGAATCTTCTCCCCTAAATAAATCCTAAAACTATGGAGTGCTGGTGCACACAATCTGCCACTGGCACACCGCCCTCTCTCGCACACCGCTCTGGTGTAATACATAAAGTATAAATATAAAACCCTAAAATATAGGTCAAAACTTGTCCAAGTGTAATCTTGTGTCTTGTCTCTAACATGGGCTTGAGATCGACTGTCTGCGATTTGGACGTCGATCGATGGAAAATTTGAACATCGATTCACCTTGGTTATGATGCATCGGTCGACGCCAAGGTTGTGTCGTCGTCGATCAATGTCAACCTTGTACTTCGACACTCTAAATGATCAACTACTAATTCATCTCTTCTAAATGCTCCAAAAGCTCCAAGTATCTTCATATTTCTCCAAAACGTACCTAGACCTGTAAATACCTTAAAACATATCCTAGACACACATAATAGACCCTAAATAGAGCTTATAACATGGCCTAAAACTGGTAATAAATAGGCTATATAAAGTCGTCATTGGAAGGTCCATGCGAGATCCCAACCCATTCTGGTCCAAGCGCATTTCCTTTATTGACCTTTAGTTCCTTTGTGTATGGATTCACGATTACAAACAGTTAAATATAAAGCCACAAATGATGAAATTTCAAAGAGACTGGTTATGAAGAATCAGCAAACGGTAGGATTCCCGTTGACGCTCAAACAAAATTGAAGTGGTTTGAAGATGTGGATCACTTGTACGGAGTGCTTCAAGTTTTTGGCGATCACTGGGTGGCGTTTCACGTGGATCTGCTAAAGTTTTTGGCGATCACTGGGTGGCGTTTCAAGGTTTACATGTCAAGATGGCAACAGAGATCGTCGATGAAGTAGGAAATATGGATTTCTAAACAGTATGCTTAACGGTTGAACCTTTTATTTTGTATTTGGCTTAAATTATGGTATGTGTATATAACTCTGCTTTATCGTTTATATATCTCAACCGTATCGCAGATTTGTAACTCAGACAAACCTCAAACATACCCTAAAATCAGAAAATGTTTATATAACTCAGTCATGTGGGTTTGATAACTCAGCCTTATCGCTTTATATAACTCATTCATACCTCAAACATACCTTAAAATCAAAAAAAGTAAAGGAAGTACTTTTACAAAATTAAATTGAAGCTCCTCTTACCAATTTTAAGTGAATATATAATCATCTGAATGTGTCTACTCTATTCAATGTACATGTTAAGAATCGGTCATGATCTTGAGATTTATGTTGTCGTACAATTACATAGAACCTTAAATGTAATTATAAGATGTGAGCCTAATTGAAACAAAGTACACCATATACAATGTACTTTCAACTGAATTTGTGTACTTAATTATTTTTTTAGTGGTACCTACACCATAAATCCTAAATCCTAAACTCTAAACCCTAAATAATTAACCCAAAACCTCAAATAATAACCTTAAACTCTAAACCCTAAATAATAAGTTAGCCGTTAACTAATAATAACTCAGCCGTAAAGTGGAAATTTGTTTTGATGTTCCGTATTCTGGCCAGGAATTTGTCTAGACCTTAAACTTATCATAAAGTTTTGCGTTCTCGCGACCTTTCGTGTTCTCTATCTATCTATATATATTTCCCTTTTCTTATACCTTCCATCTCCCATATCAACCTATCTAGAAAAGCTTAATCTCATGCAAACGTAGTCCCATCGCATACATTATGTGGGTTGTCGCTCATTGGCCGACAAGGTTAGGGAGTAGTCTCAATGCTATACTGAGCTCTGCGGATCGGGATAACCTTCCTGTTTTAAACCCTTGTCCGGATGCCTTGCTTGACAAAATCAGTACTGTGTGGTATATATTTTTAAGTGATCTATTGCAGGCGATCTCGTCGATTCTAGCTGAAGGATGGGTTCATGAGTGGCCGACATACCGCTTCATTCCCAATCATTTTAAGGAACACTGGTTTCTTATACTCGCTGTAAGGACTATACCGATTATGTATCCGTATTAGAGTTAAGTCAAACACTATTTTTTTTTGTTATCTTTGCTTTTTTTTGTAGCAAAAAAACACGTGTGATCTGAGGCATAATTTGACAGTTTAGACACATTTTAATCTGTTGGCCAGGACGATATTTCGCTCTCAAATGCGCAAGTTGAAGAGGATTTGGGCGCATGGTGGCGAGAAGCATGAGTGGAAGCTAAATAGAGTTTGGCTCTCTCTCGGTGATATGTTTGAAGAGTTTGGACCTGATAATTTTGGTTTTAGAATGTAATGCCACATGTTTATCTTAATTTAGCTTACTCGGTTGTTTTTATTTTGTTTTTTATAACTCAGCTGTGAATGTCAGTGGTCAAATTATATAACTCATCCTTCTTTCTTTTATAACTCAGCCATCAAATTCTATAACTCAACCTTCTTTCTTTATAAACCACCCGTATTGTCAGTGGTCAAATTAGCTTAATTTAGCTTACTCGGTTGTTTTTATTTTGTTTTTTATAACTCAGCTGTGAATGTCAGTGGTCAAATTATATAACTCATCCTTCTTTCTTTTATAACTCAGCCATCAAATTCTATAACTCAACCTTCTTTCTTTATAAACCACCTGTATTGCTTTATATAACTCGGTTGTGAATGTTAAAATATCGAGACATTTATAATATCGAGACGTTTATAATATATATCGAGACATTTATAATATCGAGACAATACTACTTCCTTTTTTAATTAAATTTCACCGTTTTGTCATATCTTATTTTTCTTATAGAGTTGGAGTTGTGTTCTAAAATTGAAAAGAAAATGTCTTCCTCATCATCCGTTTCCGGTAAGTGAATTTCTCGATTTTTTCTCCTATTAACTGTTTTGCTCTAAAATTTAATAGGAGTTGTAGAAAACTATTACAAGCGACGTTCGAATGCGGAGAGAGAAACGCCGAAACAGTGTTGGTCTGGTGAACCCACTAAAAGATTTACATCTGGAATAACTAAAAATCCAGGAAGGTTATACTATTGCTGTGCAAAAGAATATATTAAGATTAACTTTAGTTCTTATTTAGCATGTGCTGAGTGAGAAACTGTGATCTGTTTATATTGGTGATATTAGAGACATTTATTCAAATGGACGAATGAGTGTTTGGTGGAAGAGGTTGAAGATATGAAGTCAGTGATAAGAGTCATGAACAAAGGCATGTCGGAGGTGAGAGTTAATGTTGCTCGCCTGGAGAAAGAGTTTGATGGAATAAAGATGAAATATGAGAGAAGAGAAGATGAATGTATGAATGAGGTTCAGTGTCTGAGGAATGTGGTGGTTTCTGGGTTTGGTATGGCTATACTTTGCAACTACTACTTATTTACATAGTTATGTTTTGTAATCATAAGTAGCCTTTATGTTTTATGTAATTCAGCCGCAACGTTTGTATT
Source organism: Moricandia moricandioides (assembly GCA_905132885.1). Lineage (NCBI taxonomy): Eukaryota > Viridiplantae > Streptophyta > Magnoliopsida > Brassicales > Brassicaceae > Moricandia > Moricandia moricandioides. Next base: position 78,300 of record CAJHQQ010000291.1, read on the forward strand.
ATTCTGCCTTAACGTTGTATAATTAAACCAAAATTCGACCATAATTAAAACAAAACTCAGCCATAATTAAATCAACACTCAGTCATTACTAAACCAAAACTCGGCAATAATTAAACCAAAACTCGTCCATAATTAAGCCAAAACTAAGCCATAATTGAACCAAAACTGAGCCATAAAAAAATTTCAGACATTAATGTGTTAGTTGGTAAAGTCTACATAATGGCATAGAAAAGAACATCAAAAATAATAATGAATATGTTATAATACATCTTCACCACTCCCATGTGTCCCTAAACACGCTCACCGGTTCAAACTCATGGAAGAATAGCCCCACCTCTTTGATCCAGAAACAACGATTAGACATGTTGTCATATGTACTATTCTCAATGAACTACAAGACCCAATCTATGTCCAAAATAGGAACACATTGGAAACTGTAGAACAATGGAACAACGGTTGAAATGAACATGTCACTCCTTGCGCGAAACTCGTTACCATGCCATAAACCTACGATGTTACGTGTTCTAATATTACATGAGTCCTTCTAAGACTCAGCTGTAATTTAACTTAACTGTAACTCAGCCGTCAAGAGTAAATTAAATCGCGACATTTCATATTTTAGGCGAGAATTTTAACTCACGAAGTTACGTGTTTCAATATCAGTCGAGTCCTTCTAAACCTCCGCCGTAATTTAGCTTCACTGTAACTCAGCCGTGAAGAGTAAATTAAATCGCAACATTTCATATTTTGGGCTGGAATTTTAACTCACGACATTTCAATATTAGTCGAGTCCTTCTAAAGAATCAGCCATAATTTAACTATATCTCAGCCGCCAAGATTAAATTAAATCGCGACGTTTCATATTTTGGGCGGAAATTTTAACTCATGACGTAATACCAAAAATAGTAAAATCAATAACTCAGTCCTAAACTAAACATAACTCAGCCATAATACAAAAGCATTAAAATCCATACAACACTTTTACATCAGACAAGTTTTCACATTATGCCCACTCTGTCTACAATAAGAACATGTGTTCTTTCCTAGGACGTTTGTTTTCGAGTGCTACTTATAAAGCAAATTTCATCCTATTTTTCTTAGGCCTTCATGGTTGTTGACGAATAGACGGGGGCAAGCATGGTTCGTTAGCCACGTTTTTTGGAATTTCTTGTGCTGAATCAACCAGCATGACCAATTCGCTCACCAGATAAGCGCTGTAATAGTACGGACTTCACAGAGATTTACGACAAATATTTCGGTACTCAGCAACTGCAATTGCGTGCACACATGGTGATTTCGTGTTCGAAACGCCTGCATGTGCACTTTCTCCCTTCCAAGTTAACAACCTGCAAAGACTCCCCAGATCCATTTGTAGCTTTAGTGTGATGAGCATAAATTCTTTGTACCATCAACAGTCTGGGGGCGGTAACACGACCCTATTATAAATATAGAATAAACAACTTTACGACTGACTTATGAACTGTTATGCCTAGTTTATGAACTTTTACGGCTGACTAAAGAAATGTTACAGCTGACTTACATTTTAGTTGTTTCTCAACACCACGCATAAGGGTGGTTGACTATGATTTAGCATCCTCTCTCCGGTCACCAAACCATCTGGTCATCATTACTCGTATCAATTCTAATAGTTTGACTATGTTACGACTTATAGCATTTGACATGAAGGTTCCTATCACATGCAGGAAGGCATTACGAGTATGACCAATTTCTGGCTATCGTCATCCAGATTACCAAGTAGCTGTTTGAAAGAGATTGAAAGCTTGTGTTATGACTTCCTCTGGTCGGGACCTGAACTAAAAACAAGCAAGGAAAAGTTCAGCTGGAAAGATATTTGTTTGCCTAAACAGGAAGGGGGTTTGGGGCTCAGACCCCTTAAAGAAATCAATAAGGTCCTATGTCTGAAACTGATATGGAGACTGTCTTGTGCTCGGTCTTCTTTGTGGGTTAAGTGAGTTCACTGCTACTTGATAAGAAATGGCTCGTTTTGGTCAATCAAGTGCAACACAGTTTCAAATTTTTAGATGTGGAAAAAGTTTGTGAAGTTGAGAGATTTAGCGAAGTCATATCAAATGATGGAATTAAATACTCGGAGGCCATTAGCTCAACTGGAAAGAATCCCGACCATTTTGTTAGAAGTCTCTAGCTCGAGTGATAGCTGGGACGAAACCAATATTACATGCTGCGGTTTCGGGTCTGGGGTGATTAGCGCTTCGGCCCGAACCTCCTAGTAATTCATAATAATAATAATAATAATAATGGGAGGCCCCAAGCCTTTTGGTATGGTTCCTGGTCTCATTTGGGTTATTTTAAAGATATTGCTGGGTGACAGAGGTACCATAGATCTCGGGATTACAGAAAATTCTCTGGTTGTTGATGTGCTGAACCAACATAGACGAAGAAGGCACACATTAATGATATTAAATGAAGTGGAGGATGAGACTGATGCTCTACGAGCGCAGGTAAATCAGGAGGAAGATATTCCATTATGGAAGTACACTGAGGGTAAATATTCTAAGAAGTTTTACAAAGAACGTGGTTGAGCATACATCAGACTCAGCCAAAATGAGCTTGGAGTAAAGGAGTTTGGTTTCCCCATTCCACACCCAAATACTTCTTTCTGGTTTTGGTAGCAGTACGAAACAGATTACAAACTTGTGACAGAATTCAGTTGTGGTGTAGGACAGTAAATACGGCTTGTGTGCTGTTGTGTCAAGATATGCAGGAGACGTGCCAACACTTGTTTTTCAACTGTTTCTATTCTGGTAAAGTATGGAAAGAAATGGTAGGAGGAATTCTGAAAGAAGAATTTACAACAGAGTGGAATGAGATAATAGTTGTCATATCTAAATCCAGGCATACCTCTACGAAATTATTTCTAATTCATTATTATAGGAACTGAAATTCGAACTGTCGATTTTAGTTAATGGAAGAAAGTCAAGAAACCCTAAATTTTCTTGAGGATCCGGATTCTCTGCGAGGCCCAACAAAAAGTAATCAAATAAACGCGAAAATATGAAAACACAACAAAACAAATTTTTAGAAAAAGTAGATTTTTATTTCAAATTTGCGTATGAGCGTTCCATAGACAAAAACACACTGGAAGCTTGCCTAGAAAAGTGATTACAAAGGAAATCGAATAACACATGCAGTAAAATCTAACTAAGTTCACTAGCATAACCACTTATGTCGGAAAAAACCTATGTGAGCTACAACTCGCTTAGCAATCGAAAAAAGATGAAAAAGGTTTTACAGCTTTCGGACTGGACCTTATGAAAGGCTGCATATATGCCCCTTTCAAGGATCATGCCGAATGTAGTTCAATTTACAAAGGATTGAACAAGAGATGAACTGCCTTTGCGAGTTCGTTTAGTAATTGAGTGCAAAACATAGAAAACTAAGCATGTCGAGAATAATGCCTAAGGTATCTAAGTGCAAGAGTTCTAAAATTCAAAATATCGTCCCTTGCACCCCTCACCTTGGTTTTTCTTATATATGCCTCCAAGGTCGGACGACTTTTCTTTTCTGCCCCTGATTCTAGTCTGATATCTTTGCAGAAATCTTCCTTATCCTCTCGATTTTCATGATTATCCAAGAAACTTGTCATTTCTCTTCTTTTCCATTTATCTTCTACGAAAATCAAGTAAACCTTCATTGTAGTTTGGAATCATTCTTGTTTAAAATTGTAAGTAGGCCTTTGCCGCGTTTTAGACCTTGTGACATGGGGGTGTCTTTATGTTTTAATAGGGTAATAATATCCAAAACCAACACCTGTCAAATTAACCCTTAATCCTAACACACAATACAATAATACTCTTGTCAAGAGAGATCATGTGTAGTACTTAGGGATCGAATCCACAGAGAACAAAGGCACACAATAGATTTCTTATTTCTAAATGCTAAGCTAGGTAACTATATATATTGGTAGCAAGTAATCAGGTCAAAGAAATATTCCTTATTAGAAGGTATAAATGCAATATGGAAATATGCTAATGATGTAAATACGGAAATATGCTAGTAATTTAAATATGGAAATATGCTAATAATGTAAATATGGAAATATGCTAGTAATATAAATATGGAAATATGCTAGTAATGTAAATATGGAAATATCCTAGATCTAGGATTTCAGGCAAGTGAATTATAGTAGATAGAAGTTGAAGGTATTTAATCATAGAACTCGAAATCTAATGTAAAAGACACCAGCTCTCGCACGCGTGCCAAATCTATTGACCATGTCCAATGTGTCAGCTCTCGCTTGTTGACACAGAATGAACGTCGATCGATGGCAATGATCCTGCCTCAGTCGATGGTTTCTTGAGTCAAGCGTGATGACCTAGTTCAATAAGTTCACTAGATTGACTAAATCAACTTTCATTTGTTTCTAGCAACCTAGCTCAACATAATAGATTTCGGTAGTAGACCATGCTCTCGCTTGCGCCTAACTATCCTATTATCGGTGTTCTAGTTAGCTAGTCTAGAGCACAAGCAATAAACACAATTCTATTAATAGATCTAAAAATGACCTTAACAATTATTATTTGGCTAATCCATCAGTACCATTGATAAACCCTAAACCTAGTTGACAATTATTCAGACATAATTAAAGTAAGAATAATAATCTGAATAAAATGCATAGATAGAATAATGGGGTTTCAAAGCACACTTAGAACACTTAGTACACCTAGTACTAGTATAAAACAGCACACAAGAACTCACACAAAACTAGCACACTTAGCATGGTGCAATACATAGAATATAAATATAAATCCCTAAAGTCTAGGTCAAAACTTATCCAAGGGTAATCTTGTAATCTTGTGTCTCTAACTTGGGCTTGAAAGTTGACTGTCTGCGAACTGGACAACGATCGATGGCAGATGTTCAACATCGATCGATCTTGGTCATGTAACATCGGTCGACGCCAACATTTTATCGTCGATCGATGGTAATCTCGTACTGCAATTCTCTTCAATGATCATCTACGGATTATTCCTCTCCAAATGCTCCAAAAGCTCCAAGTATCTCCATATATCTCCAAAACGTACCTGGACCTGTAAAGACCTCAAAACATAGCCTAGATACACATAACATACCCTAAATAGAGTCAATAACATGGTCTAAAACTTGTAATAAATAGGCTATATCAACTCCCTCAGACTTAACCTTTTGCTTGTGCTCAAGCAAATAAGCTGCGGAAGATGTTTTGAAGAGCGAAGACTCACATATTGTCTAAGTATAACTGTCACCTTACTTTGTTGCAACCACATCCTATCAAGCCAATCATAGAGAAAATTTATATATCCTATGCTAGTATAGCAACCAAATCCATTCTACCAACAACTTAGCAAATACTAGTCTGACTCGCCCCTCTACTGATTTCATTTCTTTGCATAAAATAAAAGTGCAGGCTTTACCTTGGGAGTACGATCAAGGGACACATGGAATCTTACCTCTACAAGTATCTAAACACACATGCAACCTTCTCTGATTATTCCTCTCTCTCTTCTCACTTCTTCTCAGTCAATGTCTCCCTTCTTTTGAGGGTATCATTTCATTTTTAATTGACTGAGATATTTGGATAGACTTCCATGAATCAACCCCTAAAGGTTTTTGCCACCAGATCCTGTTCACTTCTTTTTGACCTTTTTATCTCGTTATAGGATCATATGAATCAAGCTTTAATGGTTGTAGCCACCAAATCCTGTTCGATTCCTTTTTTAATCTGAAGGGGAGAGAGAGGGGAATCAGAAGCACACAGAATCCGATCCAATGTATACCAAATCCCAAAGCAAGAAAATAATGTCAAGATTAGTGTTGGAAATCAGCTTTGGTTCCTCCAAACTTTCTAAGCAAGTGTGATATAGTGGCATGATGATCCACTTTGGTATCTCTAGTAATCTCTGCAAATAACCTTCTAACAATGGTGCTTATAGCATGGTTAGTAAATAATAAATCTAGATCATAGTCTCCTTCTTGACTCAATAAAACTTTTTTTTTGAAAAACTTATATAAATATAAATAACACTCAAAAACAATCAAATAGCATTAGCGAACCTCCCCCAGACTTAAATTACATTGTCCCTAGTGTAATCCGCCCCGGATTGGTTAGAAAACATTAAATCATAAATATTTAGCTTAAGTATAGAACTCGATACCTCTCTCTGTAAAGAGCGTCGATCGATGGTCGGATATGGGTATTGATTGATGCTAGACCTGTAAGTTCATATTTCTTATAAAACTTAAAATAAAACACAATATCAATAATACCTCCCCCATATTTTAACAACACTCAATGTTATACAGTCGGAGATTAGGGAAGAAATAAATAATAAGGACCAATTTTAACAAGGAAAAATTGAAACACCTGTTCGCTGACCGTCGATTGACATAGTTAAGTGCCTATCGATCGATGCGGTGCTTACTCCGTCGATCAGCAATGATCAAGTGTCAGTCGATGCTCTATGCAGATTGTCTTCATCGGATTTTTTTTAAAAATATCTAAAATAAATAAATACAAAAATTAGTAATAAATGAAGAATAAAAATTAATAAAACTTACTAAGCAGTGGGTTACCTCCCACTCAATACTTGGTTAGAGTCGTAAGCTCGACATTGTGAATGCTCTGACTAGAAAGGATGTTGATCAACACTTGGAAAACAAGTGGCTACATCTTCGTTTCTATAGTGTCTGACATTTTCTCTAGTTGCTGAGAAACATCTTCCTTCATCATGTGCTGAGAAAAAGCAATATCAGAGAATATATCTTCTAAGTAGCGTTCTGCTGCGAACTTCTGTCTGTCAAACTCAGTATCGATCGATGGCAAGGTGTTGCCGTTGATCGATGTCCCTCCATCCGGTCTACTGGCATGCTGTCTTTGAAAAGTATCCATGTCTTGCTTCATCTCATCCATGCGTGTAGTCAAATTCGTGAGGCATTTATCTATAGGATAGTAAACGTCGTCAAGCCTCATATATTCATCCGTTGATATCTTCTGAGCTTGGTATATCGCATGCAAAATATCATCAATCTCCGCTATGCTGTATGTCTCCTGCTTCTGCTCCGTGTTGTCGATCGATGCTGGTCCTTGTGTGTCGATCAATGGCTGTTGCGGTTGTCCAAAGAAATTTCTTGATTGTCCAGCCATGACAAGGGCGTCCTCTACATCTTTCTTTGGTAGAGTTAGAATTCTCCCATAAAGATATCGTGCACGTTCTTCTACATCCATGAAAATTCCAAACTCATTGGGTCTGAGATAACCATCTTCTGTTTCTTATGGTCCAAGTGAAGGGTCTGGTTTTCGTTTGATGTCATTTGATGGCCAAGATAGGCCGATTGTTGATGCTGGATTGCCTACCCTACCGTCCATTATCCAGCCAGGTTCATTCTCATCATAATCTGAGTCATACTCTTCGTAGGCTTCACCGTATCCATGGTATGCCCAATTGGTGTCGATCGATGGTCTGTGGTTGCTATCGATCGATGCTCGGTGATAAGACCGGTGCCCAAAAAGGTTTCCAGCTCTGTTGGCCATTGCAAGTTTATCTGCAACATCCTCCTTCATGACGTTTAGAATTCTGCCATCCATAGCTCTTGCGTGACCGTCTGGATCTCTCATAATATCGAGCTCATTTGGTTGTAGATAACCAGCTTCTCTGTCGTGTTCTTCTTCTGAATCATGTTCGGGTTCTGCTTCGTGTTCAGTATCGATTGATGGCGTATGGTTGCCGTCGATCGATGTTGATTTCCCCAGTCATGGGAAACATGAAAAAGTCAAGCCCCTTCCATAGTAAGCCCTCGGTACTCGATCAGCTCTTCTGCTTTGTAGTTTTCATAGTATTCGAGGTAGGCTGGGTTGTGAATGTAATCAGCATGGTGGGTGTGGATCGGTTCTGGGGTATGGGTGTCGATCGATGTTGAAGGGTGGGTATCGGTCGATTGCTGATGTGCAAGACTGTCGATCGATTCAAGGGGTTGGGAGTCGATCGATGCTCCATATACCGATTCCTCATTACACTCATAATGCAGAAACATGTGGCCACAAGCTCTGCATCATTACACAATTTGATAAGGGTAGCTTTGTTCTTATTCTTAACAGGTTCATAAAAGATATTTTTGTCAATTAGAGATATATACAACCTGTTTAACTGCATGTCACATATGGCTCCCACAATAGCCATGAATGCTCTCCCAAGTAGTAGCGAAGAGTTCCAATCTATTCTGATGTTCATCACATGAAAGTGTTGTTAATCTGCACTGGAACATCCTTTACCATCGCTCCTAAGTTCACTCTTGAGCAGTCTACAAATGTGAACAAATCATTGTAGGGTTCCACTCTTAGGTTCAGATCCTCTACCATAGACTTTGGCATAATGCTCACTGAAGATCCATTGTCACAGTGGGCGTTAGGGTATTTGTTTCCTTTGTTGAAGCATGAAATCACAAACTTCCCAGGATGACTGTTCTTTTTCAAACATGTTCTCAACTTCATCTTCTCTCTGAGGTGATTGAACATTGTTTCTATGTCATCATCCGTTTCCCTTGTTTCCCTAAAAAACATCCACAATCTGTGAGTATAATAAGCTTCATCAAAAGATATATCTAAAGGAATTTTTAAACTCTTTTCTCAAAGCCATCCATCTCTTTTTCATTGGCTTCTCCGAGTAGATGTTTTGGGATATTTTGCCTCCTCCTTGAGTGTCCCTCGTCTTCTCTATCGAGATCTGTATATTCAGACGTGTCTGTGTTCTATTATGAAATTGTTGTTGTGGTAAGCACAAAACGACTTGCATTGATGTTGGACAATCAGACTAGGTTTCCACGCTGTCGATAGATTCCTGCGTCTCTATGTCGACTGGGATCGTGAGCATGGTGTCGATCAATGTTAGTTTATTCGCATGAGGCTATCGATTCTGTAGGTTTCACCATCGGTCGATGCTCGTTGTCTTGCGTCGATCGATGCAGATGGGAATAGCCGAGTGATATAGATTTTTCCTAACGAAAGTTGCTGTCTTTGGGTTTCACTTCCTGCCATAAATATTCATCAATCAATGCACTGACGTGGTGCCATTGCCCAATCTCCATCTTCTCTTTAACCAGGCTCTCATGTCTCCTAATGGTCTCACCTCTTTGCATCACTTGATTCTCCAATTTCTTCACATGGGTGTTGAGGTTTTCGAACTTGGTGTTGAGGTTGAGGTACATATCATCTATCTTTCCGTTGAAATCCACAGTCATCTTCTGCTGTCTCTCTAAGACTCTATCAACCGTTTCTTCAATCTTGCTTCCCTGATTTTGTGGAGAAAAATTTTGGTAGTAGGAAGATCCATATGTCCGTTGTTGGAGGGTCTTCCCTGTGAATTCTGATTAAATTTACTCCTTTGACCAGTACGATAGGAATTCCTGCTGAAACCTTGATTCCCTTGTCTCTGGAAACCATTCTCATCAATGTAGTTCACATCCTCTTCTTCATTCTCATCGTTTCCACACTCTATCGCTTCTACCTCTGCAAAAGTAAACAGTTTTCTGAAAAATTCCTGGACACTATCCAACTTTGCTTTTACCTCTTCAATCTGCTCCTTGCTTATTGTTGAAGTTAATTTCTTCCTCTCAAAATCTATGTTCGTGGTACTGCTGCTAGATGCCAGATTTCCAATCAATCTTGTAGCTTCTTCAGGGATCCTAGAGCTGAAATTTCCTTCACTAGCTGTGTCGAAAGCCATCTGATACTACAGTCCAATACCTCTGAAGAAAGTGCTAAGAAGCTTCACTTCGTTGAACCCATGATGTGGATAGTCTCTCTGGTATGACTTGAATCTGATCCATGAGATTCTAAAGGACTCTAAAGGCTCTTGTGAAAAAAGTAGCAATCTTGCTTCTCAAATCTTCTGCTCTTACGTCATCAAAGAAGATACGCAAGAAAGTATTCTTAATATCAGTCCAAGATGTTAGATATCCTGGTGGTAGCTGCTTAAGCCAATATGAAGCTTCTCCAGCAAGTGAGTACTTGAAGAGCTTACAGAAAAGATAGTCCTCAGGGACTCCATTGGCTTTAATAACAGTCACTAGATCCTCAAATCTCTCCAGATGATCCATAGGGTGCTCGTGTCGCAACACATGGTAAGGCGTCTGCGCTACAAGTCCAAAGTAAGAGGGCTTGATCTCAAAGTCATTCCTCTGAAAAGCTGGAGGACGAATGGCGGATCTGTTGGCGTAGTACTAGTCTGGACGGTTGTAGTCAGCCAGCGTTCTATGAGCAACTTGGGCGTTACTTTCAGGTTGAGCTATTCCAGCGTCTACTTCTGCTTCAGGGATCATAGCCCCCTGATAGTCTATCCTTTGACCAGCTACATTACGCAGATGACCGTTTAGGTCATGCAAATCTCTATTCTTATTCTTAACCACAATTATAGGTGCAACCATCTGAACTCGTCTGCTGTCGTCGATCGATGCGGATGAGGTGCTGTCGATCAATGCTATATGATCAATATCGGTCGATGCTGGAGATCTGGTACCGGTCGATGGTTGAGTTTTGATGCCAGTTGATGATGTCTGTAAAGATGTATCGTTCGATGCTGAAGGTATGCCGTCAATCGATGCATGTCTTCTTTCTTTGCGGATTGTGTATTCAAGTTGTTGTGGGTCAGAGAACAGTAAGTCTTGTCCTTTGTTACTCTTGGCACTCTTTTGCATGCACCTAAAAAAACAAAGAAAAAGAAAAATCAGTAACCTTGAAAGTAACAAATCTAGGCTACGTCCTAGAACATAAATCTAATGGCGATCAATGTTCCTCGGAAACATCGCCAAATTTGACGTGGGTGTGTCTTATGTTTTAATAGGTTAATAATATCCTAAACAAACAACTGTCAAATTAACCCTTAATCCTAACACACAATACAATAATACTCTTGTCAAGAGATATCAGGTGTAGTACTTAGGGATCAAATCCACAGAGAACAAGGGCACACAAGAGATTTCTTATTTCTAAATGCTAAGCTAGGTAACTATATATATATTGGTAGCAAGTAATCAGGTCAACGAAATATTCCTTATTAGAAGGTATAGATGCAATATGGAAATATGCTAATGATGTAAATATGGAAATAAGCTAGTACTGTAAATATGAAAATATGCTAATAATGTAAATACGAAAATATGCTAGTAATGTAAATATGGAAATATCCTAGATCTAGGGTTTCAAACAAGTGAATTATAGTAGATAGGAGTTAAAGGTATTTAATCATAGAACTCGAAATCTAATGTAAAAGACACCAGCTCTTGCATGCGCGCCTAATTTATTGACCAAGTCCTATGTCTCAGCTCTCGGTTGTTGACACGGAATGACCGTCGATCAATGGTAATGATCCTACGTCGATCGATGGTTTCTTGAGTCAAGCGTTATGACCTAGTTGGATAAGTTCACTTGATTGACTAAATCAACTCTCGTTTGTTTCTAGCAACCTAGCTCAACAGAATAGATTCTGGTAGTAGACCACGCTCTCACTTGCGCCTAACTATCCTATTGTTAGGGTTCTAGTTAGCTACTCTACGACACAAGCAATAAACACAATTCTATTAATAGATGTAATAATGACCTTAACAATTATATTGTTTGGCTAATCCATCAGTACCATTGATAACCTTAAACCTTGTTGGCAATTATTCAGACATAATTAAAGTAAGAACAATAATCTGAATAAAATGCATAGATAAAATAATAGGTTTCAAAGCACACTTAAAACACTGAGTAACCCTAGTACTAGTATAAAACGTCACAAAAGAACTCACACAAAACTAGCACACTTAGCATGGTGCAATACATAAAGTATAAATATAAAACCCTAAAATCTAGGTCAAAACTCGTCCAAGGGTAATCTTTTAATCTTGTGTCTCTAACTTGGGCTTGAAAGTCGGCTGTCTGCGAACTGGACATTGGTCGATGGCAGATGTACAACATCGATCGATCTTGGTTATGTAACATCGGTCGACGCTAACGGTTTATCTTCGATCGATGGTAATCTCGTACTTCAATTCTCCTCAATGATCAGCTACGGATTATTTCTCTCCAAATGCTCCAAAAGCTCCAAGTATCTCCATATATCTTCAAAACGTACCTGGACCTGTAAAGACCTCAAAACATAGCCTAGAGACACATAGCATACACTAAATAAATTCTATAACATGGTCTAAAACTGGTAATAAATAGGCTATATCACCTTGTCGGACCGTTTTTTGACTTAGATGTTTTTAAATTTTTTTTTGTAGAAATCACCTTCCATACGATGCTGTGCACATACCGTTGGTTCCATGATATTTTAAAAATAACAATGGTGTCGAGTTAACAGTTATCGTTTAATACGACTGATTTAAACTTTTACGAGAAAACACGTCTTTGCTATTTTTATCGTTAAATTTCAATGGTAACTCCAATCAAGGGGGAAAAGAGACAGTTCGTTCAAGACTCAAAGAGACGAGATTTGAGCGTGAGACAATTGGGGTTGTCGTGGTGACCTTCTGGCGATGAGGAGCAGAGAGGAGGTGCAGCGGCCTACTAGCGATGAGGACTGGTCGCTTACTGGGAACAAGGCGTGGTCGCCTGCTCGTGACGAGGTGAGGAAGAAGTGTAGCCGCCTGCTGGAGACGAGGAGTGTTTGCCTTCTGGCATCGAGGAGAGGTAGAAGCGTGGTCGCTTGCTGGCGACGAGGCAAGTAAGATGTGTTTTTGCCAGCTGGCAACGAGGCGAGGAAGAAGCATTTTTGCTTGCTGGCGACGAGCCGAGGAAGAAGCGTTGTCGCCTGCATGCGACAAGGCGAGGAAGGGGATGTGGTTGCCTAATGGCGAAGTGGAGAGGGAGTACGGCATCATCTCCTCATGGCGGTGTGGATGAGAGAGCATGGTCTCAGCCTCTCTGCGATATTCATAGCCTCGTGTAGGGTTGGAACTATTTTGTTTGCTTTACAAGAGCTTTTCCCGAAAGTTGTGTTACGGAAGATTATCTCATAGAATATACTATGATGTTTTCCACACAAAATTTCTGAATTTTTTTGACAGAAGATTATTTCGTGAAAATCGTCATTTATCGCATAGACCTTCCACAAGAACGTTTTTTTGATCTTTTTATGCTTGCATAAAAATTCTTTTATTCCTTGTCCGGGATGAAATATACAATGGTGTTCTTGTATTCTTATGCAAACTGGTTTGGCTTATGCCGTATAGTTTCTTTAACATTTCTAGCTCATATATGCTTAAGGCAAACTTTCTCGGAGGATTTTAGCTGTTGATTTTTCCGTGATTGATTTTGACCCCAACAGTTAGCCCTTCAGCTTGTAGGATTTTTCGTATAATTTCTTACGAGGTAGTGATAGGCGTGTTAGGTGGAATCAATGGCTGAAAAGGTTCGTTGGCGAAACCATTTTTTTTCTTTTTGAAGTTGAAGTGGTCGGCTCACTCTCCTAAGAATGGAATGTGATAAGATTGGGGATGCGCCTTATGAAGGCTGCCTACGTACCCTTTTCGAAGAGATCAAGCCTTTCGTAGTTTGCGTGGAGTTAAGATTCTTACGACCTGTTTTCCAGTGACACCTTTACGGTCTAGTTATATGTCGTTTAGAGATTTTTGAGCAAGTTGCTGCTGATGGAATCTTATATTGGACCTTTATCGGCCTCGAGACTAGCCTTGTAGGATGTTTACTTTGGTTTTATGAAGTGTGGGTTATCTGCTTTAAAAAAACGTACAGATTAGCCATACGCATAGATGAGAGGAAGAGTGTCAGTTGTCATCTCATTTCTAATGCTCAACGGATCGTTATACTTGTCATTGTGTGAGATGAGAATACTAGAAGGCTTTAAGTTTGTGGAGTCTCATAAACGTACAAATATAAGCTAAGGGACATATTTTGGAATCTCGAATTATTTTGTTGATATTATGCCTTGAGATGAGTAAGACCAGTGTGTTGGGTTTAGGGCAAGACCTAGGCTTACTATCGGTTTAGGGTTTGCGATGAAAGTTTCAGCTAAAATCACCCGTTGCGGTTTGACATGATTCTGATATTTAAGTCTGCAAAAATCTCTTGGCTTATTTGACTTGCATCGATCGGGAACCGAGCATATCTCCAAAGACAACTTTGAAGCCGTTTGGATTGATGACCAAAATTTAGGATTTCTTTTATAGCGAGCTATTATCCTTGTGTCAGATGTCTGAGAGCCTATCTTTATGGGGGGGGGGGGGGGATGGCTAAGTCTGGTTAGTAAGTTGGAGTTCGTTTGTTATGATCAGTAACAAACGGAATGGTAAATGTTGCCGTTTGAGTTTGAGCTTTTTTGAAGGATGGATGGTTGAGAAGATGTTAGTGCGTATGATTGTTTGAGTTTTCGAGACAGAACTTTCATCCAAGAAGATCTTTTACGTCGAATTTGGCTCTTCGAGTGTCTTTTAAAGGATTTTACTCTATCGTAATAAAAGTATTATAGATGAGTGTAAATCCAATTCTACGTGGCCATGATGCAATGAGAATACAAGTATAAGCTTAATCTAAGTGCAATCAGTTTTGTTGTGTTAATAGATGTAACAAGAGCAAACAAGGGCAAAAACTAAAGCTTTTAATTAATTGAGAATAAAGGAACCCATGGGCAAAGGGGATTTATTTTCGGTGAGTAAGATCTAACCTAGGATGTTAACATAAACAAGCGATCAAGTCCTACAAGTTTAGACACATCCATTAAACTAATTCTTTGTCAAGATAAAAGTTCAGTTCCTATCAATCACTAAACATCAAATGTCTTTGGTTTAGTTTAATCAAGCAAGCATTGAGAACAAGTATATTAACTATCTAAGCTTCCCATACATCACTTGTCATTGGTTAAGCAAGCAAAGAGCATTATCACTTTGGTTCCGACATTTCATCAAACACCTTTCGGGCATGAAATGTCTAGGTATCTAGGTCAAGTGATCAAGTCTAATCTAGCATTAGGAACAAGAGATAAGCCTAGAACATGAATGATCTAACACTAAACATCCTAAATCATCACTTAATCACCCAAGATCACCCTAACCCATGAATTCTAAAAGTAAAAACTTACTAACAAACATAATGAACTTCAAAACAATAGATGATTCAAATTAATCATGCTTAGTGATCCAAAATAATCAAGAAAACACAAAGCAACAAGATCAAAAGAAAACTAAAGATTGAATCTTTCAACAAAAAGGAGTTGTTTTACAGACAAAAACCAGATTAGACATCAGATTATGTTGTTAGAGTATTTATAAGACTCTTCTAAACCTAGTAGGCCCAATCACCAAGCCTGAAAGGATCCAACAAAACAAGAAAATTCGTCCAAGTGTGAAACACGCCGCGAGTGCATGAAGTCGCAACCGGTGGCCGCTCCAAGATGTCGTGGGTGCCCTTCCCCGCTCCATCAGGTCGCTCCGGGTGGCTTGGATAATCGTGCTTGAGAGTGGGTGTTCTAACCCGCTCCAACTGGTCATTGTGGTACACCGTGGTAGCCTTTCCCCGCTCCATCTAGTCTCTCCAAAATTATCATTTGTGCTGAGTAATCGCGTACGGGTTTTCTGACCCGCTCTGCAGTGCCGTGGTGAAGTAGTGCGGGTTCCCTTCCCCTCTCTAGATGCCCGATCCACAATCTCGAGGACCGAGTAACCGCATATGGGTGCTTTAAGCCGCAATGGTAGACTGTTCTGCCTCAGTGCGGGTGCCGTCGCCCGCTACCTTGCCTCGCTCCACCTAGTCTTCGCCTGAGCGGGTGATATCCCCCACTGTCACTGCCCGCTCCACTACCCTTACTTGTTCAATGATCATTTTCAGCTCCTCCCTGGACCAGAATGCTCCTAAACACCTCCAAAGACTCCAAAGAATACTCCAACACCTTATAAGGACTTATGAATGCAATTGAAACCTACGAATGCCTAAATGCTAACATAAATGATCAAAATGTTGAAGAATGAGAGTCTAAAACAAGCTAAATGCACATGATATCAAGTCCAACCAAACTTGTCTTTTACTTGTCCACAAATAAACTTTCAAGTACAAAGAGAAGAGGAGATGAATAGACGGGGAAATTAAAACCAAAAGATACTATTCAAAACCATCAATGTGACATCCTTATGAAATCCTACCAAGTAGAAAGAGCAACATCCTATCAAACTCTAACTTCTTAATCTTTTGCCCATATCATTAAGATTTCACAAATAGGGAAATCAACCAACTCTCACATTCATTCAAACAAGCATAGAAGGTGAATTCTTGAAAGTGGGGGCTTGATCTCAATCATATGGTTTTGTGAGTGGAAATGGTCTAATGTGAAAGAAGAGAAGGTTTATAATACATTTTTTTTTAAAGTGGCAATCACTCAAAAATAAGAGCTTGATCATTATGCAAAATTTACCTAAGATAAGGAGAAATTCATGCATACATAGATTGATTCTCACCATACTAACCTTTTCCTAAGTGATGTCAAGTTCTACCCTTCTTTTTCTTCATCCCAAAACCCAAATATAACACCCACTTCACCACTTTCCCAATGACTCTTTTCTTTTTCTTTGACTTAGCCAACTAGGGACCTTTCATCTTTAATAACACTTAGCTCTAATTTTTTTTTTCTCCACTTTCTTATTGTTTCTTTCTTTCTTTGAAGATTCTATTTGACACATCTAGAGCTTTTTTTTGTCCCTAGGGGTTTCTCTTCTTATACCACTCTTTTTGTTCATTCATTTCACCTTTCTCTTTTCCCAAACCCAAAACCTTAAACTTTCAAGCTCACAAACCTAACCACCATCCTAAATGCTAGCTCAAATGAGGTCCTAATGCTTGCAAAAGATGAGAACAAACCTATGTCGCTCCCAATACTCTGAAGATTTTGCACATGAAAAGCTATCAATAAGAGGCCTCACTCAAGAAAATAAATGATGGTCTCAAACAATGGTAAGGGTCCATGAGTAGGGAGTGTCATTTTTGTTAACATTAGAGTATTAATGAGTGGAATAAGATAACCCAAATGTGTATGAGATCCATGACTAAGTATGCAAGTGCCCATGTGCAAGAGAAATTAAGTTCATTAAGCCCTAGTTCATTTTGGAATTGGTCTCAAGAACAAGCAAGCTTCATCAATCCAAAAAGTTTCAAAAAAAGTTTTCCAGGCTTGAAGTCTACAAGTTGTCAAGAAAATTCGCAGGCTACTTACCATGATTAAGAAGGGTGTCACATTGAGTTTTTGTATGAGCTATTTACATGGTTATCTACCAATTCATGAATGCAATTTATATGGTCTAGACTTGATCCTAAATATGCAAATGATGAAGCTAAAATGATACTTCTGCTGTTTTTTTTTGGGGTTTTTCTATGCAGATAGGGATGCACAATGCAAGACTTAGAGGTATAGACCAAAAGAAACATTAACCACTTGGTACTTCCCCCAAACTTGAATTACTCAGATATGTGTAGAGAAAATCTCTTCGAAACCTCCCACTGAGGTAAGTTGCAAGTCTCAGATAAGGACCATCGATAAACCAGGGTCCCTTAGCGTCGTCCCCCCAAGTCTATACCCTTGGCTAAGAGCAGAGGGGTAATTATTCCATAAATTCTCAGCTGAGGAGTCGGGTCAGAATTTGTCGAAACCCAATCCTTGTAGTACATGAGGCGCGCGACCAGGAACCCAACCATCCCAAAGTCCAAGTAGATGTCAATGTGAGGCAGCTGTAGCTGTGAACTTGTTGAATAAACCCTTACAGCTTGGTAGAGTAATCTCAGTTTCTCCTCATTTACTGTTCTGGCTTCTTTCCTTGGGAAGAGAGTGTGGACTATTAGCTTATGAAGGTAGCGGATCACTGGATATCGTTTGCCGGAGTTCTTTTCATGACCGGTAACATGGGTGTTGCCAGTCAATAACTCCCAAACTGATTTAGGGAGGTCCATAACCTTGGGAAGGAGTTACATCTCCATGTCCTGAATCTGCAGTGCTTCTCCTATATCCCTGAAGGTCATGTGGTGAGTTTTTCTGTTGACCTTGAAATTTCTATTCTCCCACCCTTCTTTTATGTGCTCAGCATTGTAGTAGAAGGTGGCATCAAGCGTGGACAGGAATTGACATGAAACCTCTTCATAGGTTGGGTAAGTCATGTCATAGAAACATGGCATGTGAATGTGCTCAACATAGCCTTCACATCAGCATCAATCCCAAGCTCTTTCATTATCTTGAGGTCGGAAAACGGGTGGGGCGCACACATAGGGAATAACGTGACTTACCTGGGCCTGTTGCAATGTTACGGAGTGGGTTGCACCACCCGCGGCTACCACCCGCTCCAGGGGCGATCACAAGCGAGCGGGTTAAGTGACCCACAGTGATGGAGCGCTCCCAATATTTATGAAGCGCGAGCATGTGGCATCACCTGCTGCGAGCACCCACTCCAAAACTTCTTGAACCGCGAGCAGGTTACACCACCCGTGGGTTGCACCCGCTCAAGACTCGTTCTCAGCGGAAGGGTCAGCGAGAGGCCATTCGTCCCCGCGCCATCTACCCGCTTCGGACTCAGAAATCTTGAATGGGTACCTAGTTCCACTCTACTGACCCGCACTGGTCCTTGTGCGACTGGAGCGACCTGCTGACCCCGTTCCAGCAAACCGCTGGGGGTTAATGGTAAACCCTACCTAAAACATGCTCAGAACACAAATCAAAAAGTCCTAGAAAGAAAATTTAAAGAGATATGTACAAGGATAAACATGGGATTTTCTCCCAAGTAAGCTTGTTTTAAGTCTCTAGCTTGACTTCCTTTCTATGTGGACTAAGCAAGGTTGGGATCGAAGAGTGGAACCGAGATTCCTTCCTCCTCTGTTGCAGTCCCTTAGTAGAGCTTCACCCTTTGTCAATTGACTGTAAAGTCCCTTCCACCCTTGCTCCACAACACAAGTGCTCCATAAGGCTTCACTTCCTTGACCTTGAATGGACATGACCATCTTGACTTAAGCTTCCCGGGAAGAAGTTTCAATCGAGAATTATAGAGCAACACCTGGTCTCCAGCACTGAAATCTCCCATCAAAATCCTCTTGTGATGAAGAGCTTTGTTTCTTTCTTTGTAGATGGCTGAGATCTCATAAGAATGAAGGTGTATCTCATCAAGTTCACTCAGCTGAATCAGCCTCTTTTCTTGGGCTGTCTTGATGTCGAAATTGAGATATAACCAGACTCTCGCTTATGCTATGGAACCCTAATTTCTAAGATTGAGGTGATCAAATTCAACTTAGCATTAAGAGCAACTTAAACAAAGAACCAAGAAGATTACCCTAACAATTTTTATAAAAGCAGCAATACATTACTACCTTTGAAAAACCCTAATTCTCATAGAGAACTACTCAGACATAACAATAAATAACATGAATAAATTCTGAATAAATTGCATAGAATAAACTGAGTAAAAAGATAAGGAGTTCAAGATCTTCTCTATAATGATGATCAGAACTTTCTCTCCAATAGAAGTATCAATATGTTCCAACTCTAATACTCTGGTGTAACTTTTGCGGCTACTCAGCTTCTGGTCCTAATAGCTTCTTAGGGCTTTTTCAGCTGAGGGTTTAACAAAGATAGAAAACCCTAATATATAGTCTAAATTTCGGCTAGGGACTTGTCTTTCAATTAGTGAAACTTCTAGGTAAAACTTGTAATTTCTCAATCTTTCTGCCGACTTTACCGTTGGTCGATGCACAGTGTGTGACGACGATCAATAGTCCATTTATAAATCTGGATCTACTCTAAATTTCTGCTATGCAATCCTAATTGCTCCAAAATAGTCCAAAATTCTCTAATTGCTTCCAATAAGTACCTAAACCTGTAAATACTCTAAAAGAATAACAAATACATATAAAAGACTCTAAATATACTATATATATCATAGGTAAATAGGTAAAATCCATATTATATCAACTCCCTCAGACTTAACCTTTTGTTTGTCCTCAAGCAAACAAAGCATGTGCGAGAAGTTTTGAAAAACGAAGACTCACATACTGGCTAAGTATAACTGTCACCTTACTTTCTTTCAGCCACATCCAATCAAGTTAATCACAGAGAACTTTATATCCCATATCCTAGTATAGCAATCACATCCATTCTACCAACAACTTAGCGAATACTAGTCTAATTCACCCCTCTACTAATTTAATTTCTTTGCATAAAATAAAAGTGTGAGCTTTACCTTGGGAGTATCGTTCAAATGACACATGGACTCTTAGCTC
The DNA here is from genome assembly GCA_905132885.1 of Moricandia moricandioides. Lineage (NCBI taxonomy): Eukaryota > Viridiplantae > Streptophyta > Magnoliopsida > Brassicales > Brassicaceae > Moricandia > Moricandia moricandioides. The sequence goes on from CAJHQQ010000291.1 coordinate 98,554, forward strand.
TTCAAGTTATATGAACACACATGTAGTCTTCTCTGATTCCTTTCCTCTCTCTCTTCTCACTTCTTCTCAGTCAATGTCTCCCTTCTTTTGAGGGTATCATTTTATTTTTTTTAACTGACTGAGGTGTTTGGATCGGCTTCCATGAATCAAGCCCTAATGTTTTTGCCACCAGATCCTGTTCATTTATTTTTGAATTTTTTCTCTTTCTAGGATCATATGAATCAAGCTTTAATGGTTGTAGCCCCCAAATCATGTTCAACTCCTTTTTTAATCTGAAGGGGAGATAGAGGGGAATCAGAAGCACACAAAGTTTTACCTTCCAAACTTGCAGAAGGAATCCGATCCAGTGTATACCAAACCCAAAGCAAGCAAATAATGTCAGGATTAGTGTTGAAAATCTGCTTAGGTTCCTTCAAACTTTCTAAGCAAATGTGATATAGTTGCAGGATGATCCACTTTGGTATCTCTAGTAATCTCCGCAAACAACTTTTTAAAAACGGTGCTAAAATGTGGTTAGTTAATAGTAGATTTTTGATCATAGTTCTCTTCTTGACTCGATAAAACTCTTTGAAAAAATTATATATAGATAGTAAATAAAACTCCAAAACAATAATCTAGCATTAACGAACCTCCCCCAAACTTAAATGACATTGTCCCCAATGTAATCCGTCTCGGATTGGTTATGAGAAATTAAATCATAAGTAAACAATGTTAGGGATAGGCAAATATACCAACACTGGTAGGTGTATCGATCGACGGTAGTAGGTGAGCGTTGACAGATGGTAAATTATCATCGACAATCGATGGTGAACGTATGGTGTTGATCGTTGTTGTATTCGAACTATAGGGAGCCTTCATATATAGAATAGATACTAAATTAGGTAATAATATAAAGAAAGTTAGAAGCTCGTTACGCTATGTTAGAGCGCCATCGATCGTTAGAAACAAGGAGGCGTCGATCGATGTTAGTCTGTCAGACTGAATCATGTGTGTCTACTCTCCATTCTAATAATCTCTCTTTATGTTAGCTATGTTAGACACTCAAACACATGGTGAAAATAAGAGCCACAAAATAATAAATAAATAGTTAGTCGAAAATAGAAATGCAACAAATATAAATAAACATAAGTATAAGTCTGAAAGGGAGATGAAGTAAAAGAGAGAGGAGTATCGAAAAGACTACTCCTCGTCGGATGTATCCTTGTCCTGCTGCTGCTGCTGGGGTCCTGGTGGTGATATTGCGCGTGTCCTCGGACGGCTGAAGCACTGGCATTGTGACTTCGTCTCTACTCTGGCTTCTCAGGGAAGGCTAACAGAAGCGGAAATGGCTGTGCTGTCTCGTCCAAAAGCTCCAATTGTTTCCACTAAGTACCTAGACCTGTAAATACTCTAAAACAATACCAAATGCATATAAAAGACTCTAAGTATACTTTATATATCATAGGTAAAATAGGTAAAATTCATGGTATATCAACTCCCCCAGACTTAACCTTTTGCTTGTCCTCAATCAAACCAGCATGCGAAAGAGGTTTTGAAAAGCGAAGACTCACATAATGTCTAAGTATAACTGTCACCTTACTTTATTGCAGCCACATCCTAGTATAGCAACCAAATCCATTCTACCAACAGCTTTGCAAATACTAGTCTAACTTACCCCTTTACTGATTTCATTTCTTTGCATAAAATAAAAGTGCGGGCTTTACCATGGGAGTATCGATCAAAGGATATATGAACTCTTACCTTTTGCAAGTGTCTGAACACACAAGTAGTCTTCTCTGATTCCTTTCCTTTCTCTCTTGTCACTTCTTCTTAGTCAATGTCTCCCTTCTTTTTGAGGGTATCATTTTATTCTTTTTAACTGACTGAGATATTTGGATATGCTTCCATGAATCAAGCCATAATGGTTTTTACCACCAGATCCTGTTCACTTCTTTTCGACCTTTATCTCTTTCTAGGATCATATGAATCAAGCTTTAATGGTTGTAGCCCCCAAATCATGTTCGACTCCTTTTTTAATCTGAAGGGGAGATAGAGGGGAATCAGAAGCACACAAACTTTTACCTTCCAGACTTCCCGAAGGAATCCGATCCAGTGTATACCAAATCCCAAAGCAAGAAAATAATGTCAGGATTAGTGTTGGAAATCATCTTTGGTTCCTTCAAACTTTCTAAGCAAGTGTGATATAGTGGCAGGGTGATCCACTTTGGTATCTCTAGTAATCTATCCAAACAACCTTCTAAGAATGGTGCTAAAGTGTGGTTAGTCAATAATAAATTTTGATCATAGCCTCTTCTTGACTCAATAAAACTTTTTGAAAAACTTATATATAGATAGTAAATAAAACTCAAAAACAATAAAATAGCATTAGCGAACCTTACCCAAACTTAAATTATATTGTCCCCAATGTAACCCGCCCCAAATTGGTTAGAGAAAGTCGAATATACCAACTCTGTTGGGTGTATCGACCGATGGCAGTAGAAGGTATAGATGCAATATGGAAACATGCAAATAATGTAAATATGTCGATAAATTAAGTAGATGCAGATGTAAATATGATAGATCTAGGGTTTCAAGCTTAATGAATTATAGGGATATGAGGCACATATATGTAAATATTCTAGAACTCAAATATTAACTATTCTGACCCTTTTAACTCCAACTCTCGTATGCGAGCAAAAGGAAAGACCATCGATCAACGGCTAAGGCCTGGTGTCGATCGACGGTGAAATCAGAAGGAAGTGTGAACGAGATTTGATATGTTCACCAAGCAAATTAGACCAGCTCTTGCATGCGCCTAAAAACCTAGTTCAATGGAGTCTATTCTGGCACATAACCTAATTTCGTAGTCATCCATGTCCTACTTTCGAGATCCTAGTTAGCTACTCCAGAATGCAAGAATTAAGCACAACTCAATTGATGGATATTAACTTAACCTAGAAATCCTACTTTTGGGCTAATCCATGATTGCTATCATTCAACCCTAAATCTAGTTGATAACTACTTTTGGGCTAATCCATAGTGTCTTGTCTCTAACTTGGGCTTGAAAATCGATTGTCTGCGAATCGGACATCGATCGATGGCAGATGTGAAACATCGATCAATCTTGGTCATGTAGCATCGGTCGACGCCAACGTTTTGTCGTCCATCGAAGGTAGTCTTGTACTTTGACTCTCATAATGATCAGCTACGGATTATTCTTCTCTAAATGCTCCAAAACCTCCAAGTATGTCCATATATCTCCAAAATGTACCTGGACCTGTAAAGACCTTGAAAAATAGCCTAGACACACATAACATACCCTAAATAGAGCCTATAACATGGTCTAAAACTGGTAATAAATAGGCTATATCAACTCACCCAGACTTAACCTTTTGCTTGTCCTCAGAAAAACAAGCCTATGAAAGAAGTTTTGAAAAGCGAAGACTCACATAATGTTTAAGTATAACTGTCACCTTACTTTATTGCAACCACATCCTATCAAGTTAATCACATAGAAAATTTATATACCTTATCCCAGTATAGCAGCCTAATCCATTCTACCAACAACTTAGCAAATACTAGTCTGACTCCCCCCTCTACTGATTTCATTTCTTTGCATAAAATAAAAAATGCAAGCTTTACCTTGGGAGTATCGATCAAGTGATATATAGACTCTTACCTCTGCAAGTATCTCAACACACATGTAGCCTTCTCTGATTCCTTTCCTCTCTCTCTTCTCACTTCTTCCCAGTCAATGTCTCTCTTGTTTTGAGGGTATCATTTTATATTGTTAATTGACTGAGATATTTGGATAAGCTTCCATGAATCAAGCCCTAATGGTTTTTGCCACCAGATCATGTTCACTTCTTTTTGACCTTTATCTCTTTCTAGGATTATATGAATCAAGCTTTAATGGTTGTAGCCCCCAAATCATGTTCGACTCCTTTTTTAATCTGAAGGGGAGATAGAGGGGAATCAGAAGCACACAAACTTTTACCTTCCAGGCTTCCAGAAGGAATCCGATCTAGTGTATACCAAATCCCAAAGCAAGAAAAAAATGTCAGGATTAGTGTTGGAAATCATCTTTGGTTCCTTCAAACTTTCTAAGCAAGCGTGATATAGTGGCAGGGTTATCCACTTTGGTATCTCTAGCAATCTCTGCAAACAACCTTCTAAGAATGGTGCTAAAGTGTGGTTAGTCAACAATAAATTTTGATCATAGTCTTCTTCTTGACTCAATAAAACTTTTTGAAAAACTTATATATAGATAGTAAATAAAAATCCAAACAATAACGAACCTCCCCCAAACTTAAATGACACTGTCCTAAGTGTAATTCGTCTCGGATTGGTTATCAAAAATAAAATCATAAGTAAACAGTGTTAGGGATAGGCGAATATACCAACACTGTTAGGTGTATCGATCAACGGTAGTAGGTGAGCGTTGACAGATGGTAAATCATCATCGACAATCGATGGTGAACGTATGGTGTTGATCGTTGTTGTATTCGAACTATCGGGAACCTTCTCATATAGAATAGATACTAAATTAGGTAATAATATAAAGAAAGTTAGAAGCTTGTTACGCTATGTTAGAGCGCCATCGATCGTTAGAAACAAGGAGGCGTCGATCAATGGTAGGCTTCACACTGAATCGTGTGTGTCTACTCTCCATTCTGATAATCTCTCTTTAGGTTAGCTATGTTAGACACAAACACATGGTGAAAATAAGAGCCAAACAATAATAAATAAATAGTTAGTCAAAAATAGAAATGCAACAAAAATAAATAAACATAAGTATAAGTCTGAAAGGGAGATGAAGTAAAAGAGAGAGGAGTATCGAAAAGACTACTCCTCGTCGGATGTATCCTGGTCCTGCTGCTGCTGCTGGGGTCCTGGTGGTGATATGGCGCGTGTCCTCGGACGGCTGAAGCACTGGCATTGTGACTTCGTCTCTACTCTGGATTCTCATGGAAGGCTAACAGAAGCGGAAATGGCTGTGCTGTCTCGTCCACTGCGACTAGGTGTGCTGGGCGGAGGCATCCTCTGCGTCGTACTCTGAGGGGTGCGGTGTGGATGTGGTGCTCAGCTGGGTGGAATGCGAGGCACTGTAGATCGTCAGAACAACCTGTCACCTCTCGCAATGGAAGTGCTATCATCCGCGGTCCCTCGTCATCAACAAAGGACCAAAAGCGTCCCTCCTTCAGCCACTCAGCCACTGTGCCATCGTCAAGTGACCCTCATCCATGAAGTTCAATCCTCTCTCCACTGAAACTCCCTTGAGGCTAATGCCAATAAATCTGAAGATGGGTGTCAAGAGGCTCCCTATCGTCTCCCTCTTTGCGCAAGAACCCTTGAAGGGTTTATCCTTCAGGTCGCCAGGTGCTCCGCAAAATAGCCCCCATGTTCATTTCCTGATCGGTCATCGGTGGAGGAAAGAGCTCATAGTCAAGCTGAACTAATTCCCTGACGGAATAGTACAGCAGTGTCAGCTCCTGGAACCAAACCTTGTTAGGTTCCATCTTGCAGAACAGGGTGTTGGCAAGGACCATCAAGAAGTAGCACAGCGTCGGGTGACGGACGTCCGTCTGGGTGGCTGGGCCGGAGTCAAAGAGGCCAGTCCCAACAAGGCCCCAGAAGTAGGTAGGCCATGGAAAGCAGCGACTGAGAAGGCGCTGGCACCAATGTCGAAGCCGTATATCTCACACCGCTGCGGTATGGGAATCCTGTACCGGATTCCTCTGATGAAGAAGGTCAGGGTGGCCTCATGTGCCACCTTTGCTCTGGAGCTCTTGTAAAGCACCTAAGCTGTGGAGATACACTGCCGCACCAAGTCGGGGTATAGAGGATATGGCTTAGTAGCCATGGTGCCCAACCAAAGCTCATGCACCATCTGTCTGAAGGCGTGGTAGAGCCCCGATTTCTGCAAGGTTATCTTGTCAGCGAACTTGGTTGGCTCGATGGTGACGCCTTGCCAAGCGTTGTAATAGAGGCTGTCTAAGTCATCCCATTCCTCGCTCAGGGGACGGTGTGTGCAGCCTCTCAATTGCACCTCTCCGCGAGGATCGGGATAGTCCTTAATGTAGCAAGCATAGCCTCCTCCTCTTTGGGCTAGGGGTCTCGGCACGGAGGACCCCGCGGTGAAGCACTGGTGGTACCGACCTCGTAACTTGCCTTAGTTGTCATCTCGTCCATCTGCATATAATCAAACAAAGCACAAATCAGAATCGATGTTGAAGTGAAAGGAGCAGCCTTCGATCGATGGTACCACATGGTCATCGATCGATAGAACCTAATGGCCATCGATCGATGACACATGGGCATCGATCGATGCTGTGTCATGGATCAGTGTTCACAAGATCGAAAATAATCAACTCAAATGGTGCAAATCATGTGTAAAGATGATGGATAGTCCCTAATATAGTACTCCAACACCCTAAATCGTTCTACATGCCAAGTTAAACTACCAAAAATTTGATTTTTCTTCAAACCCCAAAAAGTTACCTAAACTAAGAGATTTGGAGTACATACCTTGAAGATTGAGTGATTTAAAGAGCTAAACAGGTAGAGAGGGTAGAAATCGTGTGTTTTAGGCTCAAAAACGAGCAAAATCGACCACAATTTTGGAGAGAAATCGGGTGTATAACTCGTGTATGTTTTTGACGGTTTGGAGAAAAGTGTTTTATGAATTGGGGTCGCGTCGAGCTAACCTACTCGACGCACGGCCGTCAATCGATGGCAATATAGGGACATCGATCGATGGTCTGGCTAGTGACTCTTTATTCACTTACGATTTTTGTAATTGCATAAATAACAGGTAATTATTATATGTTTATTTTTAATTAATTAATTATTGCTAATATATAAATTCTTCTTTGGATTTTTGTGTGTTTTTATCATTATTTGTATTTATATTTATATTATTATTTTATTAGTAATCTAGTGGGTTGCCTCCCACTCAGCGCTTGTTTAAAGTCGTTAGCTTGACGGGAAATGGGCTTATCAGTTGAAAATAGGCACCTCTAGACGTGTGGTATGGGTTCGCGGGGTTTCAGCTTTAGCCCAATAATGTTTCACTCGCTGTCCCTTCACCATGAAATTTTCTCCTTTAGGATTAAATTGGAAAATTGTCCCGTAAGGTGTAACTTCTTTGATGGTGAAGGGTCCCGACCAATGGGAACATAATTTTCCTGGAAATAGAGTTAATCGAGAGTTGTACAGAAGTACTTGATCGTTTGGTTTGAAATGCAGTGAAATAATTTTCTTGTCTTGATAGACTTTTGTTCTTTCCTTGTACAATTTCGAGTTCTCGTAGGCGCGATATCTGATTTCGTCGAGCTCATTTTGCGAAATTAATCTCTTTTCTGCTGCATATTTTGCATCACAGTTTATCTTTTTATGGCCCATTCGGCTATATGCGCTAATTCTACAGGGAGATGACATATTTTCCATAGATTGAGTGGAATGGGGTTGTTTCTAATGGTGTTTTAAATGCTGTTCGGTATGCCCAAAGTGCATCATCTAATTTCAAAGACCAATTTTTACGGGTTGATCCGACTGTCTTTTCCAGGATTTCTTTGATCTGACGGTTGGACACTTCTATTTGTCTGCTGGTCTGAGGATGATAAGCTGTGGCTACTTGATGGTAGACTCCATGTTTCTTGAGCAGTTTTTTGAACACTTTGTTAATGAAGTGGATACCTCCATTGCTGATTACGATTCTTGGAACTCCAAATCTGGGGAAAAAATACTCTTGAAGAGTTTAACGACTACGGCAGAATCATTCTTTGGAGTCGCTATTGCTTCTATCCATTTAGAGACATAGTCTACAGCGATGAGTATGTATTTATTTCCGTACAAATAAGGGAAAGGGCCCATGAAATCGATGCTCCAGCAGTCAAATACTTCAACATCAAGTATGAAATTTTGTTCCATTTCGTTTCTCTTGCTAGCTTTTCCTCTTCTTTGGTAGGGATCACATTTTCCTACATAGGCTTAAGCATCTAGAAACATAGCCGGCCACCAAAAGCCTGCTTCTAGGATTTTTGACACTTTCTTAAAACTAGCGAAATGTTTGGCGTAATCGGATTCGTGAAAATGGTATAAAATTTCTAGAGTTTCGCTTTCGGCAACACATCGTCGATATATGCAATCATAACATGGTTTGTAAAGATAAGGTTCATCCTAGTGATATCTCTGGATTTCTCTCAATTTTTTTTTTTTATATACTGTGAAAGGTTTGGGTTCTACTCCGGCCGCAAGATAGTTTACTATATATGCATACAAAGGTCTATCAGTGGCGTTTAGTGCACATACCTCCCGACTCGAACTTCCATTTCCAGAAGAATCATCATTTTAGGTCAAAAGATTACAACTGGCGTTGATAGCCTGTGGAATAATTACTTCATCGTCCTTTTCAAATTCATCGTCGATTGACAGGGATGGAAAAGATCGATCGATGCTTTATGGCTACAATAGTTTAATGGTACTAGTGCCTCGTCGATCGATTCCGCTTCATGCGCTGAACTAACACTACCGACGAAAGTCGATTCAGCTAGGTAGACATTTTTTTTGAGTATGAAATCATCTATAGGAATGTAGTCGTGTACTCTAATTCGTGGTAAGTGATCTGCGACTCCATTTTCTACTCCGTTCTTTTCTTTGACTTCTATGTCAAATTTTTGGAGAAGGAGAATCCATAGTAAAAGTCTCGGCTTAGTGTCCTTTTTGTCCATTAAGTATTTCAGTGCCGCATGGTCGGTGTGAACTACTACTTTCGAACCGACTCGATAGGATCAAAAATTTTCAAAGGTGAATACGATGGCCAATAATTATTTTTCCGTTTTCGTATAATTATGTTTCGCATCGTCAAGAGTTTTTCTAGCGTAGTATATAGCGTGCAACTTTTTATCTTTCTTTTGTCCAAGTACAGCACCTACAGCGAAATTGTTGGCGTCGCACATAATTTTGAATGGTATATCCCAGTTTTGTGCTTGGACAATAGGGGCGGATACAAGCGCTGATTTGATTTTTTTCAAAGGCTTCGAGGCATTCGAGCGTAAAATCGAATTTCAGCTCTTTACACATAAGCGCAGTAAGGGGTCTAGCGATCTTGCTAAAATCTTTTATGAATCGCCTATAGAATTTAGCAGGTCCTAGGAAGCTTCTAACGTCGTTAACATTAGTGGGTGGCGGCAGTTTTGTCATTACGTCAATCTTGGCTTTGTCTACCTCAATCCCGGCTGCTGAGACTTTGTCTCCCAGGAAAATTCCACTGTTAACCAGGAAATGACATTTTCCCAGTTCAAATCCAGATTTTTCTCTTCGCATCTAGATAATACCTTACACAGGTTATCGAGACAGGATTTGAAATTCAGACCATAGACTGAGAAGTCATCCATGAAAACCTCCATAAATTCCTCGATCATATCGGTGAATATTGACATCATGCATCGTTGAAAAGTCGCAGGAGCGTTACAGAGTCCGAATGGCATCCTCCGATACGCGAATGTTCCATAGGGACACGTGCATGTGGTCTTTTCTTGGTCATCTGGATGTATGGGGATCTGGAAAATCCGGAATACCCACCGAGAAAACAATAGTATTCGTGGCTTGCAAGCCTTTCTAACATCTGATCAATAAAGGGTAAAGGGAAATGATCCTTTCGTGTGGCAGCGTTTAGTTTTTTGTAATCGGTACACATTCTGTGTCTAGTAGGGATAAATTCATTTTTGTCATTCTTTCACAGTAATTCCACCTTTCTTTGGGACAAAGTGAACCAGGCTGACCCAATTGCTGTCTAAGATCGGATACATGACGCTTACTTCTAAAAGTTTCATGATTTCCTTCTTAACTACTTCCTTCAGATTAGGGTTCAGTCTTCTCCGATGTTCGATGGAAGATTTGGATTCATCATCAAGGTTTATCCTATGCATTCATAAAGCGGGTGGAATTCCCTGGATGTCATCTAATGAATAACCTAGAGCCTTGCGGTGGTTCTGAAGTTTATTCAGCAACAATGCTTGTTCTCTGCTACTTAAGTTTGAATTTATGATGACAGGATAAGAATTTTCGTAAAGGAAAGCATATTTAAGACCGGTTGGAAGTGGTTTGAGTGTGATTTTGGGTGCTTTTTCTTTGCTCCAGTCATCGGTCGCAGTAAGCTGTCGATCGATTGCAATAATGAGTTGTCGATCGACGGGAATTGATGAATCAAGTTTGTCAAGATCGACATTGAAGATTTGTTCTGTGGTGTCCATTAACCTTGAATACTCTTCAGTGCAATCTTCAAACGCAGAAATGTCGCCGTAAGGAGAGGTTCTTGCTTTCTCTAGAGGTTCGTTCGAGCATATGTCTGTGACTGAGTTTTCTGCTAGATCAGAAAGGTAATCGATATGGTAGGTTGGACCGTCGATCAAAGATGGTTTTACAATCTTTTCCATGTCTAAGACCATCGGTATCTTCCCTAAGTTGAGGCATATACGTCCTTCTCTGACATCAATGATTGCCCCGACAGTGGCCATGAAAGGTCTTCCTAAGATAATGGGATTTTGAGGTTCTCGCTCGTATTTAAGTACTATGATATCTGCAGGTATATCGCAGTTATGAATACGTACGGGTACGTCTTAAAGTACACCTTCCAGAATTCTAGTGGATCTATCAGCTAAAATGAGTGTGACCCTTGTAGATTGAAATTGTGTTAGCCCAAGAGAGACTGCGACGGAATAAGGCATCAGGTTGACACTAGAGCCTAAATCACAGAGGGATCTTTGAAATCTCTCATCGCTAATATTGAAGTCCAAAACAAAACTACTGGGATCAGGGAGTTTAATTGGAGTTTTCCCTGAATAATTTCGCTCATCTCTTCAGACACCATCACTATGTAGTGTTCCGATTCATGAAATCCTCGTGATGCTGCATCGTTCACGTATTGCTTAATAGCAGGAGATATATGAATAACATCGCTTAGTGGCATGTCGATCTTTACTTTGTCAACGCTTTCTTGCGTATTTGTTTTTCTAGCTCCTTCTTCTTCTGCTTAACGTTCTTTGACGGAAAAGGGGATTTCGCTTGATAGATCCTTGTCTTAACCGTTTCGGCTGATTCTGGATCATGGCGTCGATCGATTCTTTCTTCAGGACGACGACCAATTTTCTGTAAGGGCTGTCGATCGATGTCCAGTACGGGGTGTCGATCGATGACTCCCACGTCTATGTTGTTTACTTTAGGTTCGATAATCGATTCTTCAGAGTCTTCATTTGGGTCTAATGCTTCAGTTTCAGGAAGGTTTCAGGATATTTATTCATAAATTTTGAGCAGGATGGGATGCGATTTTTTCTTTTTCATCTGTCGAGATTTTCTCGAATTCATCGTTGGTGATTCTCTCTTTAACGCCAGGGGTAAGTTGTCGACCGCTTTGTAAAGCTACGACACTGCAATGGCTCCTGGGGTTAGCATCTGTTTTACCGGGTAATAATCCGTCCTTTCTCCTGATGGACATAGCGTTGCTTGCCACTTGGTTGTCGATTCTCTTAATGTGTTTGCTTAGAGTGTCAAATTTTTCTGTCATCTCTGAGTATATCATGTCTTTTTTTTCATTGAGGTCGGCAGCTATTCTGCGTTTTCCAGTGAAGACTTGGTTCGTTTTTGACTTTGAAATTCTTTCGTATATGTTCACAGTGGTGTCGTATTTGCTCGTGAAATTGCTAGCACTTTTACTAAATCGTTGATCGTTCAGCTTCATCACATCAGAGAACTCAACTTGTTTTTCGAAGTTGGAAGGGGCAGCATTGTATCCTCACCGTAGTGTGGAGATAAGGTATCTCCGTGCAGAAGAGTTGCAACTGTTTCCAGAGTTTTTCTAACTCGGATCGAGTGTTTCTTCTCTAGAAACAATGGTGGTTCCTCCCTTTCAGTGTCTCTTTTTTTGAAAGCTCTACCTAAGGCTATGTTTTCTATAAATATTTTAGTGCTTGCAGGGCTTCGGGTGCCGAATTTCCCCTCGATGGATGTATCAAGGATGGTTTGATAGTTTAGGGTTAGTCCTCTATAGAAAGTGTTGAAAAAGTTTGGGTTCTAAGAATCCATTGTGTGGACACGAAAGTTGGTGGCTGTTGAACCATGTCCAGGAATTTTTAAAGGATTTGTGGCTACCTTGAACAAAAGTGGATATTTCCTTTCTTGAATCTCTCCTCGTCAAAGAAGTAGTTGATGAAGGCTCTTCTAATATCTTCCCAACAAGTCAGGGATCCTGGTGGTAGCTGATTAAGCCACCTCCTGACGTCACCTTCTAGGGAGAAAGGAAAAAGTTTGCAGCGATTGAAATCGTTGTTCACCATGTCTTCTAGCATCTCAATGTGATCGTTTGGCTTGCTTCGTTGCTTTTATTGTTTATTGGTTCTATCAAGGCTACTTTCTTATTATCAGAATCAATAAAGGCGTACTTACCTGCTTCCGGCTGATCGGTATCGATCGATGGCAATGGAAAGGTATCGCTCGACAGCAGTGGACTAACGTCGATCGATTTTAGATGAGCTCTGTCGATCGATGGTTTTTGTCCAATATCCATATTATCTCCTTTAAGTTCATGTGTCATAAGGTTTAGGGAATGAATAATTTAGCAAACAGTAAAGTAAAATTCTAGACAATATTCTAAACGAAATCTAATGCAATAAGAAATAGTCCCCGGAAACGGTGCCAAATTTGATGTGGGGTTTATTTTCAATTTCAAACTTTACTCCCTCAATTAAGATCTTCAGTGTAGTACTTAGGGATCGAATCCGTAGAGACTCTAAGATTGTAAAATATACTTATTGTTTTCGAATTAAAGCTAGATGAATTATGACAAAAGCAATAAAAGCGATCTTAAGACTGATTTGGTTTATAAAGATTTAAATTTAGAGATTATACTTAAGGGAAATTCTTAAGTAGTTTTATTAAGCATCGTTCTGAATTCAAACCTCAGGGTTTAGGAGATCACTCTCACGCATCTTGACTGAGCATCGATCAATGGCAATAATACGGCATTGATTGATGCTCATTCTAAACAGTATTGGTTTCGCAGTTTATTTAATTCTCTAAACTTCTAGTTCAACTCTCGTTTGTCACTAGTTATTTAGATTGTTTATGATAGATTCCAAGTTATAACCAGGATCTCACTTGAGCTATAGAACCCTAATTTCTAAGATTGAGGTGATCAAATTCAACTTAGCATTAAGAGCAACTTAAACAAAGAACCAAGAAGATTACCCTAACAATTTCTATAAAATCAGCAATACATTACTACCATTGAATAACCCTAAATCTAATAGAGAACTACTCAGACATAGCAATAAAGAACATGAATAAATTCTGAATAAATGCATAGAATAAACTGAGTAAAAACATAATAAGATCTTTCTCTCCAATAGAAGTATCAATGTGTTCTAACTCTAAAACTCTGGTGTAACTTTTGCGGCTACTCAGATTCTGGTCCTAATAGCTTCTTAGGGCTTTTCAGCTTAGGGTTTATCAAAGATAGAAAACCCTAATAAATAGTTTAAATTTTGGCTAGGAACTTGTCTTGCAATTAATGAAACTTCTGGGTAAAACTTTTAATTTCTCAATCTTTCTGCCGACTTCACTGTCGATCGACGCACAGTGTGTGACGTCGATCGATAGTCCATTTATAAATCTGGACTCTGAGTTTCTGCTGGGCAATCCTAATTGCTCCAAAATAGTCCAAAAGCTGCAATTTCTTCCAATAAGTACCTAGACCTGTAAATACTCTAAAGCAATACATTATGCATATAAAAGAATCTAAATATACTATATATATCATAGGTAAAATAGCTAGAATCCATAGTATATCAGGATGGTATGGAGTTGCCACCTTGTGTTCCACACCATTCTTCTTAAGAAGATTCTCAAACATTTTGTTCATGAAATGGGAGCCTCCATCACTGATCACTACTTTAGGAACTCCAAATCTTGGAAAAATGATACTCTTTAACATCTTGAGAACCACCTTAGCGTCATTTGTTGGACTTGCTATAGCTTCTTGATATAGCATATTCATTACCTGTTTTAGGCCATGTTATAAGCTCTATTTAGGGTCTACTATGTGTGTCTAGGCTATGTTTTAAGGTCTTTACAGGTCTAGGTATGATTTAGAGATATATGGAAATACTTGGAGCTTTTCCAACATTTAGAGGAGAAGAATCCATAGCTGATCATTGAGAGAGTCGAAGTACAAGACAGTCGTCAATCGACGACACAACGTTGTCATCGACCGATGGTACAAGACCAACATCGATCGATGTTGCACACTTTCCATCGATCCATAACCAATTGATAGACAACCGATCTCAAGCCCAAGTTAAAGATAAATGAGGAAGATACCCTGGACGAGTTTTGACCTAGATTTCAGGGTTTTATATTTATTCTTTTTGTATTACACACAAAAGAGTGTGGAGAGTTGTAGAGAGTTGAGAGAAGAGAGTTTAGTTTTCTATTATAGTTTTAAGGTTTCTAGGAAAGAATATTCATAATTGCTTAGGGATATTTGTATTAGAATCCCAATATTTTATCTATGCGTCATATTCAGACTATTGTTCTTACTTTATTTATGTCTGAGTAGTCATCAACTAGATTTAGTGTTGAATGATGGCAATCATGGATTAGTCCAAAAGTAGGATTGCTAGGTTAAGTTAATACCATCAATTTAGTTGTGCTTAATGCTTGCAGTTTAGAGTAGCTAAATAGGATTTCGAAAATAGGACATGGACGACTACAAGAGTAGGTTTTGAGCCAGAATATACACCATTCAACTAGGTAGTTAGGCGCATGCGAGAGCTGGTCTAATTAGCTCGGTGAACATATGAAATCTCGTTTACACTTCGTTCTGATTTCACTATCGATCGAGATTAGGCCTTAGCCATCAATCGATGGTCTTTCCTTTTACTCTCATACGAGAGTTTGAGTCAAAAGGGTCAGAATAGTTAATATTTGAGTTCTAGAATATTTACATTTCCGTGCTTCCTAGTCCCTATAATCCATTAAGCATAAAACCCTAGGTCTAGCATATTAACATTTGATTTTAGTTAGTTTAACAATAAATTTTAATATTTGTATTATTATCATATTTCCATATTGCATTTATCCCTCATGATAAATGAATATTTCCTTAAACTGATTGTTTGCTACTAATATATAAATCTACCTAGCTTAGTCTTTAGAAATAAGAAATCTATTGTGTGCAATTGCTCTCTGTGGATTCGATCCCTATGTACTACATCTGATCTCTCTTGGCAAGAGTTTTATCTGTTTGTTAAGATTAGAGTTAATTTGTTAGTTAATTGTTTAGGATATTCATACTCTGCTAGAACAATAAACACACCATGTTAATTCTACTCACTTCGACACATAGTCAACAGCCATAGGGATGTATATGTTCCTAAAAGAGGATGGGAATGGTCCCATGAAATGAATACCCATACATCAAACACTTCAACTTCCAGGATAGGGTTTTGAGGCAACTGCTCACTAAGAGATTGCTAGGGTTTTAGATAATGCAGACTAAGAGATTGCTAGGGTTTTATTAAGCATCATTCTAAATTCAAACCTTAGGGTTTAGGAGATCGCTCTCGCGCATCTCGACTGAGCGTCGATCAATGACAATGAGATGGTATCGATCGATGCTCATTCTGAACAGTACTGGTTTCGTGGTTTGATGGGTTCTCTAAACTTCTAAGTTAACTCTCGTTTGTTACTAGTTATTTAGAGTGTTCAAGATAGATTCCAGGTTATAACCACGCTCTCGCTTGCGCTATAGAACCATAATTTCTAAGATTTAAGTGATCAAGTTCAACTTCGTATTAGAGCAGCTTAAACAAAGAACAAAGAAGATTACCCTAACAATTCTATTAAATTAACAATACATTACTACCATTGAATAACCCTAAATCTAATAGAGAACTACTCAGACATGGCAATAAAGAACATGAATAAATTCTAAATAAATTGCATAGAATAAACTAAGTAAAAATATAAGGAGTTCAAGATCTTCTCTATAATGATGATAAAATCTTTCTCTCCAATAGATGTAGCAATGTGTTCCAACTCTAAACTCTAAACTCTAAAACTCTGGTCTAACTTAGAAGACTACTCTCTCTTAGGTCTTCTAGGCTCTCTTCTTAAATAAAGATAGAAAACCCTAACAAAATAGTCTAGATTTTGGCCAGGGACTTGTCTTGCAATTAATAAAAATTCTGGGTGAAACTTGTCATTTCTCAAGCCTTCACCAATCTTGCTGTTGACTTGACCGTCGATCGACACACAGTGTGTGACGTCGATCGATGGTCTATTCATAAATCTGGATCCGACTTAGAGTTACCGCTGAGCAATCCTGAGTGCTCCAAAATAGTCCAAAAGCTCTAATTGTTTCCACTAAGTACCTAGACCTGTAAATACTCTAAAACAATACCAAATGCATATAAAAGACTCTAAGTATACTTTATATATCATAGGTGAAATAGGTAAAATTCATGTTATATCAACTCCCCTAGACTTAACCTTTTGTTTGTCCTCAAGCAAAACAGCCTGCGAAAGATGTTTTGAAAAGCGAAGACTCACATAATGTCTAAGTATAACCGTCACCTTAATTTATTGCAGCCACATCCTATCAAGTCATTCACAAAGAAACTTTATATACCCTATCCTAGTATAGCAACCAAATCCATTATACCAGCAACTTTGGAAATACTAGTCTAACTTACCCCTTTATTAATTTCATTTCTTTGCATAAAATAAAAGTGCGGGCTTTACCATAGGAGTATCGATGAAAGGATATATGAACTCTTACCTCTGCAAGTGTCTGAACACACAAGTAGTCTTCTCTGATTCCTTTCCTTTCTCTCTTCTCACTTCTTCTTAGTCAATGTCTCCCTTCTTTTGAGGGTATCATTTTATTTTTTTAATTGACTGAGATATTTGGATACGCTTCGATGAATCAAGCCATAATTGTTTTTTTAGCACCAGATCCTGTTTACTTCTTTTTGACCTTTATCTCTTTCTAGGATCATATGAATCAAAATTTAATGGTTGTAGCCCCCAAATCATGTTCGACTCATTTTTTAATCTGAAGGGGAGATAGAGGGGAATCAGAAGCACACAAACTTTTACCTTCCAGGCTTCCAGAAGGAATCCGATCTAGTGTATACCAAATCCCAAAGCAAGAAAAAAATGTCAGGATTAGTGTTGGAAATCATCTTTGGTTCCTTCAAACTTTCTAAGCAAGTGTGATATAGTGGCAGGGTGATCAACTTTGGTATCTCTAGTAATCTCTGCAAACAACCTTTTAAGAATGGTGCTAAAGTGTGGTTAGTAAATAATAAATTTTGATCATAGTCCTCTTCTTGACTCAATAAAACTTTTTGAAAAACTTATATATAGATAGTAAATAAAACTCAAAAACAATAAAATAGCATTAGCCAACCTTACCCAAACTTAAATTACATTGTCCCCAATGTAACCCGCCCCAGATTGGTTAGAGAAAATCGATTATACCAACTCTGTTGGGTGTATCGACCGATGGCAGTAGGTGAGCGTCAACCGATGGTAAACCATCGTCGTCGATTGATGGTCAAAATATGGTGTCGATCTATGGTGTATTCGAACTATCTAGTAAACCTTCATAAATAGAATAAATACTGAAATTAGTAATAGTATAAATAATGTTAAAACCTCGTTACACTATGTTAGATCGCCATTGATCGATAGTAGCAAGAAGACGTCGATCGATGCTAGGCTGTCAGACTGAATTGTGTGTGTCTACTCTCCATTCTGATCATCTCTCTTTGGGTTAGCTCTGTTAGACACTCCAGTACACGTTAAAATAAAATCCAAACAGTAATAAATAGTTATTTTAAATCCACATGCAACAAGAAAAATAAATATGAGTATAAGTCTGAAAGGGAAATGAAATAAAAGACGAAGGAGTATCGAAGAGACTACTCCTTGTCAGATATATCCTGGTCCTGCTGCTGTGGTGCTCCTGGTGGCGATATAGCTCTGGTCCTGGGTCGGCTGAAGCACGGGCACCGTGACATCGTCTCTACCCTGGAAAATATCTGGCACTCGGTGTTTTTGTGTTCTAACATGGGATAAATATCCTAAGCAAATAACTGTCAAATTAACCCTTAATCCTAACACACAAAATAATACTCTTGCCAAGAGAGATGAAATGTAGTACTTAGGGATCGAATCCACATAGAACAATGGAACACAATATATTTCTTATTTCTAAAGACTAAGCTAGATAATTATATATATTGGTAACAAGTAATCAGGTCAAGGAAATATTCCTTATTAGAAGGTATAGATGCAATATGGAAATATGCAAATAATGTAAATATGCCAATAAATTAAGTAGATGCAGATGTAAATATGATAGATCTAGGGTTTCAAGCTTAATGAATTATAAGGAATATGAGGCACATATATGTAAATATTATAGAACTCAAATATTAACTATTCTGACTCTTTTGACTCCAACTCTCGTATGCGATCAAAAGGAAAGACCATCGATCAACGGCTAAGGCCTGGTGTCGATCGACGGTGAAATCAGAAGGAAGTGTGAACGAGATTTGATATGTTCACCAAGCAAATTAGACCAGCTCTCGCATGCACCTAAAAACCTAGTTCAATGGAGTATATTCTGGCACATAACCTAATTTCGTAGTCATCCATGTCCTACTTTCGAGATCCTAGTTAGCTACTCTAGAATGCAAGCATTAAACACAACTCAATTGATGGATATTAACTTAACCTAGAAATCCTACTTTTGGGCTAATCCATGATTGCTATCATTCAACCCTAAATCTAGTTGATAACTACTCAAACATAATTAAAGTAAGAATAATAATCTGAATATAATGCATAGATAAAATATTGGGGTTCCAATACAAATCTCCTTAAGGAGTTATGAATCTTCTCCCCTAAATAAATCCTAAAACTATGGTTGGATGGTGCACACACACACACTTTGCCTCAAAACCTAGGCACCTAGCACACCCCTCTTTCTATGGTGCAATACATAAAGTATAAATATAAAACCCTAAAGTCTAGGTCAAAACTCGTCCAGGGGTAATCTTGTAATATGGTGTCTGGTCTCTAACTTGGGCTTGAAAATCGATTTTCTGCGAATTGGACATCGATCGATGGCAGATGTGCAACATCGACCAATCTTGGTCATGTAGCATTGGTCGACACCAACGTTGTATCGTCCATCGAAGGTAGTCTTGTACTTTGACTCTCAGAACGATCAGCTACGGATTATTCTCCTCTAAATGCTCCAAAAGCTCCAAGTATGTCCATATATCTCCAAAACGTATCTGGACCTGTGAAGACCTTGAAACATAGCCTAGACACACATAACATACCCTAAATAGAGCCTATAACATGGTCTAAAACTGGTAATAAATAGGCTATATCAACTCACCCAGACTTAACCTTTTGCTTGTCCTCAGAAAAACAAGCCTATGAAAGAAGTTTTGAAAAGCGAAGACTCACATAATGTTTAAGTATAACTGTCACCTTACTTTATTGCAACCACATCCTATCAAGTTAATCACATAGAAAATTTATATACCTTATCCCAGTATAGCAGCCTAATCCATTCTACCAACAACTTAGCAAATACTAGTCTGACTCCCCGCTCTACTGATTTCATTTCTTTGCATAAAATAAAAAATGCAAGCTTTACCTTGGGAGTATCGATCAAGTGATATATAGACTCTTACCTCTGCAAGAATCTCAACACACATGTAGCCTTCTCTGATTTCTTTCCTCTCTCTCTTCTCACTTATTCCCAATCAATGTCTCTCTTGTTTTTAGGGTATCATTTTATATTTTTAATTGACTGAGATATTTGGATAGGCTTCCATGAATCAAGCCCTAATGGTTTTTGCCACCAGATCATGTTCACTTCTTTTTGACCTTTATCTCTTTCTAGGATCATATGAATCAAGCTTTAATGGTTGTTGCCACCAAATTCTGTTCGACTCCTTTTTTAATCTGATGGGGAGAAAGACGGAATTAGAAGCACACAAACTTTTACGTTCGAGACATACAGAAGGAATCCGATCCAATGTATACCAAATCCCAAAGCAAGCAAATAATGTCAGGATTGGTGTTGGAAATCAGTTTCGGTTCCTTCAAACTTTCTAAGAAAGTGTGATATAGTGGCAGGATATCCACTTTGGTATCTCTAGTAATCTCTGCAAACAACCTTCTAAGAATGGTTCTTATAGCATGGTTAGTCAATCATAAATCTTGATCATAGTTCTCTTCTAGACACAATAATTTTTTTTTGAAAATTATATATATATATATAACTCAAAAACAATTAATTAGCATTAGTGAACCTCCCCCAGACTTAAATTACACTGTCCCCAGTGTAACCCGCCCCGGATTGGTTAGAAAAATTAAATCATAAGTAAATAGCTTAAGTATAAAACTCGATACCTCTCTTTGTAAGAGAGCGTCGATCGATGTTTGGTTAATGGTGTCGATCGATGCTGAACATGTAAGTTTCTATTTCTTATAAAACTCAAAATAAAACACAATATCCATAATACTTCCCTCAGACTTAAACAACATTATCACCGGTATTATACTGTCTGGGATTGGTGAAGAAATAAATCATATGGACCAGATTTAACAAGGAAAAATGATATACATGCTTGCTGATGGTGATCGTTGATCGACAAAGTTAAGTGTCCACTGATCGATGCGATGTTTACTCCGTTGATCGACATTGATCAAGTGTCGGTCGATGCTATATGCAGACTATCTTCCTTGTTTTTTTAATATAATCTGAAAACCTGTAATAATAAAATAAAATTTGAAATTAGACTAATATAATAAAAAACTAATTTAAACTTACTAAACAGTGGGTTGCCTCCCACTCAACGCTTGGTTATAGTCTTAAGCTCGAAGTTGTGAACGTTCTGACTAGAAAGGAGGTTGATCAACACTTGGAAAACAAGTGTCTACATCTTCTTTGCTTTTCTGAAACCATGTACCAATGAAGTTTATGACTGTCTCATCTCTTCTGGTTTTCTCGTTCTTTATGATCTCCTTAGTAACCTCTAGTGAATGCATTCTTCTTTGTAGATTCTCAATACGGCGTTGGAGCATTCTAAGTCTGGCAGCTGTAGTGTCTAGTTTCTGAGAAATGTCTTCCTTCACTCAGGCTCTGAGAAAAAAACATTTTCATCAAATCTATCTTCTAAGTGATGTACTGCTGCGGAATTTTGTCTGTCGAACTCAATATCGATCGATCGCAAGGTGTTGCTGTCGATCGATGTCACTCTATCCGGTCTACTCGCATGCTGTCTCTGAAAAGTATCCATCTCTTGCTTCATCTTATCCATGCGTGTAGTCAAATTGGTGAGGGATTTCAATATGATAGTAGACATCATCAAGCCTCATATAGAAATCATCCAGTGACATCTCTTGAGCTTTGTAGATCTTATGCACAATATCATCAATCTCTGCTCTGCTGTATGTCTCTTGCTTGTTTGTAGACATAGCGATCTTTACTTCATGTTCTCTGGCTCCTGGAATAGTGGTACCAATCGATGCGTTCTTCTTGTTGTCGATCGATGGTTGTTTGAATTGGCTCGTGCTTCTGCTCCTCATTGTCGATCGATGCTTCAGTCTTTATGTCGATCGGCTATGGGTTATGGGTGTCGATCGATTGTTGATTTGCAGGACTGTCGGTCGATGATAAGGGTTGGGTGTTGAACGATGCTCCATCTACCAATTCCTCATTGCACTCGTAATCACAGAAGCACGTGGCCACAAGCTCTACATCATTACACAATTTGATCAGGGTAGCCTTGTTCTTATTTTTGACAAGTTCATAAACGATATTTTTATCAAGTAGAGATAAATACAACATGTTTAACTGCATGTCGCATATGGCTCCCACAGTACCCATGAATGCTCTCCCAAGTAGTAGCGAATAGTTCCAATATATCTTGATGTCCAGCACATGAAAGTCTACTGGGATTAGGGTGTTGTTGATTTGCACTAGAACATCTTTTACCATCCCTCTTGAGTTCACTCTTGAGCAGTCTACAAATGTGAACAAATCATTGGAGGGTTCCACTCTTAGATTCAGCTCCTCTGCCATAGACTTTGGCATAATGCTCACTGAAGATCCAGTGTCACAGAGGGTGTTGGGATATTTGTTTCCTTTGATGAAGCATGGAACCACAAACTTCCCAGGATCACTTTTCTTTTTCAAACAAGTTCTCTTCTTCATCTTTTCTCTGCTTCATCAATGCATTGACGTGGTGCTTTTGCCCAGCCTCCATCTTCTCCTTAATCAAGCTCTCAAGTCTCATAATGGTCTCACTTGTTTGCATCACTTGATTCTCCAACTTCTTCACATGGGTGTTGAGGTTTTCGAACTTGGTATTGAGGTTGAGGTACAAATCATCTATCATTCCATTGAAATGCATAGTCATCTTCTGCTGTCCCTGTAAGACTATCAACCATTGCTTTAATCTTGCTTCCCTGAGTTTCTGGAGGAGGATTTTGGTAGTAGGAAGATCCATATGTCCCGTTGTTGTTGTTGAAGGGCCTTTGCTGTGAACTTTGATTAAAGTTACTCATTTGACCAGTACCATAGGAGTTCCTGCTGAAAGCTGGATTCCATTGTTTCTTGAAACCATTCCCATCAATGTAGTTCACATCACCTTCTTCAATCTCATCTTCTCCACACTCTATTGCTTCTACCTCTGCAAAAGGAACCTGCTTTCTGAGAAATTTCTGAACATTATCCAGCTTTGCTTTTACCTCTACAATCTGCTCCTTGCTAACAGCTGGAGCTGATTTCTTTCTCTCAAAATCTGTGTTCTTGGTATTGCTGCTAGATGCTAAATTCTCAATCAATTTTGTTTCTTCTTCAGGGCTCCTGGTGCTGGAATTTCCTTCACTAGTTGTGTCCAAAGCCATATGATATTGTAATCCAATACCTCTGAAGAAACTGCTAAGAAGCTGCACTTCGTTGAACCCATGATGTGGACAGTCTCTCTGATATGAATTGAATCTGATCCATGAGTTTCTGAAAGACTTTGAATGTTCTTGTGAAAAAGTAGCAATCTTGCTCCTCAGATCTTCTGCTCTTGCATCATCAAAGAAGTTACGCAAAAAGCGTTCTTAATGCCAGTCTAGGATGTCAGAGATCCTTGTGGTAGGTGCTTAAGCCAATATGAAGCTTCTCCAGCAAGTGAGCACTTGAAGAGCTTACAGAAAAGATAGTCCTCAGGGACTCCATTGGTTTTAATAGCAGTCACTAGATCCTAAAATCGCTCCAGATGATACATAGGGTGTTTGTGTCGCAACCCATGGTAAGGCGTCTGCACTACAAGTTTGAAGAAAGTGGGCTTGATCTCAAAATTGTTTCTCTAAAAAGCTGGAGGGCGAATGGCGGATCTGTTGGCGTAGAACTGCTCTAGACGGTTGTAGTCAGCCAGCGTTCTCTGAGCAGCTTGGGCATTAGCTTCAATTTGAGCTATTGCAACGTCTTCTTCTGCTTTTGCTTTGGTATCAGGGATTATAGTCCCCTGATTGTCTATCCTTTGACCTTCTGCATTACGCAGATGACCGTTGAGGTCATGCAAGTCTCCATTCTCATTCTAAACCATTATTATAGGCGCAACCATTTGAACTCGTCTGCTGTCGTCGATCGATGCGAATGAGGTGCTGTCGATCGATGCTATATGATCCATGTCGGTCAATTCTAGAGTTTTGATGTCGTTCGATGCTCTCCGTAAAGAGGTGTCGATAGATGCTGAGTAAATGATGTCGATCGATGCTTGTCATCTTTCTTTTCAGATCGTATGTTCGAGTTGTTGTGGGTATGAGAACAGTAAGTCTTGTCCTTTGTTTTTCCTGGTACTCTTTTGCATGCACCTGAAAAACAAAGAAAAAGAAATATCAGTAACTTGAAAGTAACAAGCCTAGAGTAAATCCTAGAAAATAAATCTAATGGCGACTAATGTTCCCCGGCAACGGCGCCAAATTTAACACTTGGTGTTTTTATGTTCTAACAGGGTATAAATATCCTAAAAAAATACAAATTAAGGCCTTATGTCGATCAATGGTGAAATCAGAAGGAAGCGTGAACGAGATTTGATATGTTCACCAAGCAAATTAGACCAGCTCTTGCATGCGCCAAACAACCTAGTTCAATGGAGTCTATTCTTGCACATAACCTACTCTCGTAGTCGTCCATGTCCTACTTTTGAGATCCTAGTTAGCTACTCTAGAATGCAAGCATTAAGCATAACTCAATTGATGGATATTAACTTAATCTAGCAATCCTACTTTTGGTCTAATCCATGATTGCTATCATTCAACCCTAAATATAGTTGATAACTACTCAGACATAATTAAAATAAGAATAATAATATGAATATAATGCATAGATAAAATAATGGGGTTCCAATCCTACTTTTATTAATCTTCTCCCCTAAATAAATCCTAAAACTATGGTGGGCTAGTGCACACACACATTTTGCCACAAAACCTAGGCACCTAGCAACCCCTCTTTCTCTGGTGCAATACATAAAGTATAAATAAAAAACCTTATAGTCTAGGTCAAAACTCGTAGAGGGATAATCTTTTAATCTTGTGTCTTGTCTATAACTTGGGCTTGAAAATCGGCTGTCTGCGAATTGGACATCAACATCGATCGATCTTGGTCATGTAACCTCGGTCGACGCCAACGTTGTATCGTCGATCGATGGTAGTCTTGTACATTGACTCTCACAACGATCAGCTACGAATTATTCTCCTCTAAATGCTCCAAAAGATCCAAGTATCTCCATATATCTCCAAAATGTACTTGGACCTGTAAAGACCTTAAAACATAGCCTAGACACACATAACAGATCCTAAATAGAGCCTATAACATGGTCTAAAACTGGTAATAAATAGGCTTTATCAATATCACTTGAAGCGCGTTCACCACGACTCGCTGGAAACCACCATGGTCGTGAATGGGGATCTCTGGAATCTGAGGGAAGGCTGGGAGAGGTGGAGATGCCTATGCTGGCTTGTCTGCTGCGGCTGCTGCGACCAGGTGTGCTGGTCGGAGACCTCCTCTGCATCGTACTCTGAGGGGTGCCGTGTGGAGGTGACACTCAGCTGGGTGGAATGCGAGGCTTTGTAGATTGTCAAAGAAGTCTGTCACCTCTCGCACCGGAAGCTCTATCATCCTAGGTCCCTCGTCATTCACTAAGGACCAAAAGTGTCCCTCCTTCAGCCACTGGGTCCTCGTTAGGTGACCCTCATCCATGAAGCACAACCCTCTCTCCATTGAAGCTCCCTTGAGGTTAATGCCAAGAAAGCTGAAGATGGGTGTGAAGAGCTCCCTATCGTCTCCCTCTTTGCGCCAGAACCCTTGAAGGGTTTGTCGTTCAGGGTTGCTAGGTGCTCAGCAAAAATAGCCCCAAAGTTCACATGCTGATCGCTCATAGGTTGAGGAAAGACCTCGTCGTCTAGCCCCACTAATTCCCTGACGGAATAGAATAGCAATGTGAGCTCGTGAACCCTAACCTTGTTGGGTTCCATCTTGCACAATAGGGTGTTGGCAAGAACTTTCAGGATGTAGCGCAGAGTCGGGTGACGGACGTCCGTCTGAGTGACTGAGCCGGAGTCGAATTGACCTTTCCCGATGAGGCCCCAGAAGGGAGGTAGGCTAGGGAATGCAGCGACTGAGCAGGCGCTGTAATAACCCCCACGACCGGATTGGAATTTGGTCGAGAAAAATCTCGCTCAACCAGTTTGGAGACTAGAATTAAAATAAAATCGACATGGTGAATTAATGTCTCGACGGGACTGTCTTGACGCTGAAAGACCTTCCCTCGATAGTTTTTATCAAGTATTAATTATTATGTTTGAGTTATATATAACCTAGAGGAGTTTATCCAAAAGCAGGATGAGAACCAATGGACAGAAAACATTGGATCAAAAACTGGTCTGGAATACTTTCAGCTTCTTGCAAGTCATGTGCATCTCATGTGCTGCCTGGCTGCTTGCTTCCTTCCTAACCTGGACATGTGACTTGCACCTTCCTGCCTGCTTGCTACACTAAAAGTCATGTGAGTATCAAAACTGCTTGAAGTTTCTTCATGTGAAGGAAATGACCTTATTTCATGGGAGGGAAAGTGTGATTCAGCTCACCACATGTCTCATTCTGAACTGAAACTTTTGTCCCCTCTTACTGAGTCTTCTCCTTCTGTTTCCCATGTCATTTATTACCCTGTACTCTTCCTGGTCGAGCTCATTCATCTCAGAAACAAGACAGAAAAATTCAGAGATAAAGAAAGAGAGAAAAATCTGTTAGAAAAATCCATGAAAAATTCAGAGAAGAGAAATGAGCTTGGAAGACCCTTTCTCACCCTCTTCTGACTTCAATCAGTGAGTTTTGGTGTGTTTAAGAGATGAAGTTTTGGCGTCATGAAGTAGAGAATCACCCATGTTCTTCAGCCTTTGATTTTAAATCGGTAAGATGTAAGTTCTTTTGTGGATCAGTCTTATGTGAGCAGTTGTGTTGGATTGAATGCGATTCAACTTTGGTCTGATTAAATCCAACCTTGGCTTGATGTGATACTGATCATGTTGGGCGTGGCTTCATCTTAGCATGGTGTATCAGCCGAGTTCAGACAATGTTTGATATGAACCGGTAAACTGTTTTGTCTTTTGATTTAGATCAGTTTAGATTGGAACTAGCTGACTGAGTTGTTGATCTTCCCGTCTGGATTAATTTTCTTAATTCCTTATGTGGATTGATATTATTTCATTTCATGGCCGCCTAGCATCTAAACAACTCATCTGAAAGGATTTATCGTTGAACCAAACTGATCTTAGCTAAGCTTAAACGAACTGATCAAGGTCTGAACTAAACTTTTCTGTACCGAACTATCTGAGATAATTTGAGTTTCTTCTTGAAACGGATTGATTAACCTTTGTTCCAACCGTTCTTTTATTGGTTCAGATGGTCGAGGTCAGTGGCAGGACCAGCCGGATCATGCCTTGTCCTCATTCTGTTTTGGGAGTGATCAACAAGTGGAGAACCTTTAGTTTGAGCTTGAGTCTAGTCTTCCTTAGCCAATCTCATATAATTAAAGGTGAGTCTAGATAGATGTTAATGAGGTATGAATGAGTATAGTATGATTGTGTACTAAGAAGGGTTTATTGATTAAGTATTGTCTCTTGATCTATATTTAATTATGAAGTGTTTGCCTTGTGTAAACACTAAAGAATTACTAAGAATAATTCTCTGAGGTTTTTCCAAACCTTAGTACTTGTTTTCAGTTACTAATATTTATAAGTATATAATT
The DNA here is from genome assembly GCA_905132885.1 of Moricandia moricandioides. NCBI lineage: Eukaryota > Viridiplantae > Streptophyta > Magnoliopsida > Brassicales > Brassicaceae > Moricandia > Moricandia moricandioides. The sequence goes on from CAJHQQ010000291.1 coordinate 125,928, forward strand.
AAATATGTAAGTAAGAATCAAGTGAAGTCTTATCAAATTCACTCTTCCTAAAGTCCCCGCATTACCGTGACTTGGTCATGCGAATGGATCAAGGCCATGAAGACACGGTGATGGGTTAGAACCCTGGAGGCTGTGTACTGCATGACGATGAAGTCTCAAATGTTCATAAGGGCGTTTGAGGATGATGGTAATGCTAACTCACTAGGCTCGGTTAGCCTTTGTGGTTTATCGGGTCTAGTATATATATTGTATTTATATATGAATGAATGGTGGGTGATATGAAGGTGATGTTTAAGATAAGATTCACATGGAATGATAGGTCTTATATCTATATTGATAATAATTATGGAATACATTTTCACTGCATACAAATTGAGTTTACTGCTCGGGATACTATTGATATGTGTTGGGGTGCGGGATTAGACTCACAGAGTAAACTAGTTACTCATGACTCATTTGTGATGCAGGTAACCAGTAGGCGGGAGACCTTTACTCTAGGACATGAAGGAACAGCATTAGCCAGCGGTAGTTTTATTATTATTGCAAATTAGTTCTATTCAATCTTATGTATAAATATTGTTTTCCGAAAACCTCGAGATCAATCTATAGGATTTTGTAAGTTGCTTTTTAAAGAATTTTATATAATGTATTAAAGAATGTTTCTTTAAGTACGAGTTCCATATGATATTAGTCCTTGTACGGACGAACTATCTATTGGATATTACTCAGTCGGGTTGGAAAGCTCGGGTTGTACCTAATAAGATATGTGTACTTAGGCGATTGGCCTAAGGTACCTGGATCTGTTCCGAAAACTTTGGGTTAATTGTTGAGGTACAAATTGTGGCCTCTAGGTTTGGTTTAAGTTACTACTGATTGGATGTGCATGCTCTTGTTTGATTGTTGCACGGATGGTCGAGTCAACTTGTACTTACACCAGATCGGGGGTGTCACTAAGGTGGTATCAAAGCATGGTTATATGATGCTTTAATGGGACTTATTTCAAACGTTTTTTTAGTCAAAATGAGTCGCAAGGATAACCAGGATATGCTGGTTGGTTCCTTCATCTTAGGATAGATAGGAATGGGTAGTTACCTTAATGTGTCTTTTCATATCATATGCAACAAGACAAGCTCAATGGAGTCGATAGTATTTTCTGATATTGAACTAGTCACGCTTGGGTTTGGTATCGACATGCTTTTCCTGCCGTGATTTTGGGTTCTAGTATTGATATATTTCAGAGAGGTATATATTGGACAGCGTAGACACACTGAATGCATCATCGGATTCATGTGTTATCGATGTCAACGCGGCGTTGTCTGGAATGACCTGGTTTAGGGCGATTTTACTGCTCATGATCACCAAGATGGACTTCTTCTTCCGGCTGCTCAAGTTTTTCCATCTTATGCTGAGACGTACCAGAACCAGAGCCTTACAAGCATGATTCATTCAGCATTTGTTTCAAGCTTAGGGTGGTGGAGGAGATAGTTTGTGTATAATCATTAGGGGTAGCTACTCGATGGTGAACTCCATGTTTCTTGAGCAGTTTATCGAACATTTTGTTAATGAAGTGGGTGCCTCCATCGCTAATTACGATTCGCGGAACTCCAAATCTGGGAAAGATAATACTCTTGTAGAGTTTAACGACTACGGCAGCATCATTTTTCGGAGTTGCTATTGCTTCCACCCATTTAGATACATAGTCTACAGCGACCAGCATGTATTTATTTCCGTGCGAAGGAGGGAAAGGCCCATGAAATCGATGTCCCACCAATCAAACACTTCAACTATGAAATTTTGTTCCATCTCGTTTCTCTTACTGATTTTTCTTCTTCTTTGGCCGGGGTCGCATTTCGCTATGTAGGCTTGAGCATCTCGAAACATAGTCGGCCACCAAAAACCTGCTTGTAGGATTTTTGACACTGTCTTAAAACTAGCGAAATGTCCGGTGTAATCGGATCCGCGACAATGATACAAAATTTCTAGAGTTTTGATTTCGGCAACACATCGTCTAGATATGCCGTCATTACAGTGTTTGTAAAGATAAGGTTCATCTTAGTGGTATCTCCGGATTTCTTGCAAAATTTAATTTTTATGATATCCTTTGAAGAGTTTGGGTTCTACTTCGGCCGCAAGATAGTTTACTATATCTTCATACCAAGGTCTATCGGTGGTATTTAGTGCACACACCCCCCGACTCAAATTATGTCTTCGGGAAAATCATCATTTGGGGGTCGAAGGTTTACAACTGACAGTGATATTTATTGGAATGATTATTTCATCGTCCTTTTCAAATGAATCGGCGATCGATGGGGTCTGGACAAAATCGATCGATGCTTTATGGCTACAATCGATCGATGGTAGTAGTGTCTTGCCGATCGATTCCTCTTCATGTGCCGAACTGACACTACCAACGATAGTGGGTGGATTCTGCTAAGTAGACATTTTTATGTGGGTAAGAAATCATCTATGGCGAGGTCTTCATCTACTCTTGTTCATGATAAGTGATATTCGACTCCATTTTCTACTCCTTTCTTATCTTTGACTTCTATGTCAAATTCTTGGAGAAGGAGAATCCACTGTAAAATTCTCGGTTTAGCGTCCTTTTTGTTCATTAAGTATTTCAATTCTGCATAGTCGGTGTGAACTACTACCTTGGAACCAACCAGATAGGATCGGAATTTCTCGAAGGAAAATATCACAGCCAATAACTCTTTTTCCGTTGTCGCATAATTACGTTGCACATCGTCTAGAGTTCTGCTGGCTTAGTATATAGCGTGCAACTTTTTGTCGTTCTTTTGTCCAAGTACCACATCTACAGCGAGATCGCTGGATTCGCACATAATTTCGGATGGTAGATTGCAGTCTGGTGCCTGGACAATATGGGTGGATACGAGCGCTGTTTGGATTGTTTCAAATGCTTCGAGACATTCGGGCGTAAAATCGAATTTCTCCTCTTTGTACGGAAGTGCAGTAAGGGGTCTAGCAATTTTGCTCAAATCTTTTAAGAATCGCCTATAGAATCCAGAATGTCCTAGGAAGCTTCTAACGTCTTTGAAATTAGTGGGTTCTGGCAGTTTTGCCATTACGTCAATCTTTGCCTTGTTCACCTCAATTCCGGCTGCTGAGATCTTGTGTCCCAAGACAACTCCGCTATTAACCATGAAATTGCATTTTCCCAGTTCAAAACCAGATTTTTCTCTTCGCATCTAGCTAATATTGACATTATGCATCTTCGAAAAGTCGCAAGGGCGTTACAGAGTCCGAATGGCATCCTGCAATACGCGAATGTCCCATAGGGACAAGTAAAGGTGATCTTTTCTTGGTCATCCGGATGTATGGGGATCTGGAAGAATCCGAAATACCCGTCGAGAAAACAATAGTATTTGTGTCTTGCGAGCCTTTCTAACATCTGATCTATAAAGGGTAAAGGGAAATGATCCTTTTGTGTGGCAGCATTTAGTTTTCTGTAATCGATAAACATTCTGTGTCCGGTGACAGTTCTAGTAGGGATCAATTCATCTTTATCATTCTTTACCATGGTAATTCCTCCTTTCTTTGGGACAACATGAACCAGGCTGACCCAGCTGATGTCTGAGATTGGATAAATAACGCCTACTTCTAGAAGTTTCATGATTTCTTTCTTAACTACTTCCTTCAGATTGGGGTTCAATCTCCTTTGATGCTCGATGGAAGATTTTGATTCATCATCAAGGTGTATCCTATCCATGCATAAAGCGTGGGAAATTACCGGGATGTCACCTAACAAATAACAGAGAGCCTTGCGGTGCTTCCGAAGTTTATTAAGCAACAGTGCTGGTTCTCCGCTACTCAAGTTTGCATTTATGATGACAAGATAGGAGTTTTCATAAAGGAAAGCATATTTAAGACCGGATGGAAGTGGTTTGAGCTCGATTGGGTGTGTTTTCTTTGCTATAGTCGTTAGTCACAGTACGCTGTCGATCGATGGTGATATTGGGGTGTCGATCGACAGGGGTCGATAGATCGAGTTCGTCAATATTAAAATTTTCTTCTGTGCTGTCCATTAACCTCGTATACTCTCCAGTGTGATCTTCTACCATAGAGATGTCACCATAAGGGCACGTGCTTGCTTTCTCTAGAGGTTCGTTTGAGCATATGTGTGTGAATGAGTTTTCTGCTAGGTCGGAAAGGTAGCCGATATGGTAGGTTTGACTATCGATGAAAGATTGTTTTATTATCTTTTCCATGTCAAAACATCGGTATCTTCCCAATCTTAAGGCATATACATCCTTCTCTGATATCAATGATCTCCCCGGCAGTGGCCAGGAAAGGTTTTCCTAAGATAATCAGATTTTGAGGTTCTCGCTCGCATTTAAGCACTATGAAATCTGCAGGTATATCGCAGTAATGAATACGTACGGGTACGTCCTCAAGTACACCTTCGGGAATTCTAGTGGATCTATAAGCTAAAATGAGTGTGACCCTGGTAGGTTGAAACTGTATTAGCCCGAGAGCGACCACAACGGAAAAAGGCATCAGGTTGACACTAGAGCCTAAATCGCAGAGGGATCGTTGAAATCTCTCATTGCTAATAGTGCAGTCCAAAATGAAACTACCGGGATCAGGGAATTTAATTGGACTTTTTCCTTGAATAATTTCTCTCATTTCTTCAGACACCAACATCACGCAGTGTTCCGATTCATGGAATCCTCAGGATGCTGCATCTTTCACGTATTGCTTAATAGCAGACAAGATGTGTATGGCATCGCTTAATGGCATCTCAATGTTTACTTTGTCAAACGCTTTCTTGCATATTGCTTTTTCTAGCTGCTTCTTCTCCTGCTTAGAGTTTTTTGAAGGAAAGGGGGCATTCTCTTGGTAGATCCTTGTTTTAACCGTTTCGGTTGATTCTGAATCAGAGCGTCGATTGGTTCTTTCTCCAGGGCATTGATCGATTTTTTGGTAAGGGGTGTCAATCGATGGTTTGTACGGGGTGTTGATTGATGTCTCCCATGTCTATGTTCTTTCCCATAGGTTCGATAATTGATTCCTCAAGGTCGTCATTTTGGCCTAATGCTTCAGTTTCAGGAAGGACTTCTGGATCTTTCTCGAAAATTTGGAGCGGGATGGGATGCGAGTTTTCTTTTTCATTCGCTGATATTTTCTCGAATTCATCGATGGTGATGCTTTCTTTAACGCCAGGGGTGAGTTTTCGACCGCTTCGTAAAGCTACGACACTGCAATGGCTCCTGGGTTAGCATCTGTTTTATCAGGTAAGATTTCATCCTCTCTCTTGATAGACATAGCGTTGCTCGCCACTTGGTTGTCGATTCTCTTAATGTGTTCGCTCAGAGTGTCAAATTTTTCTGTCATCTCTGAGTATATATCAGGTCTAACTTTTCATTGAGGTTGGCAGATATTCTACAGTTTCCAGTGAAGACTTGGTTCATTTTTGAGTTTGAACTTCTTTTGTATTTGTTCACAGTGGTGTCGTAGTCGCTTGTGAAATTGCTAGTGCTTTACCTATATTGTTAATCCTTCAGGTTCATCACGTCAGAGAACTCAACTCGTTTTTGAAAGTTGGAAGGGGCGGCATCGTCCTCCCATAATGTTGAGATAAGTTATTTCCGTGCAGAAGGGCTGCAACATGTGCCAGATTTTTTCTAACTCAGATCGAGTGGTTTTCCTCTGCGATCAATGGTAGTTCCTTCCTTTCGGTGTCTCTCGTTTTGAAAGCTCTACCTAAAGCTATGTTTTCTATCAGTCTTTTAGAGCTTGCAGGGCTTCGGGTGCTGAAGTTCCCCTCGCTGGCTATATCGAGGATGGTTTGATAATCTAGGTTTAGTCCTCTATAGAAAGTGTTGATGAGTGGGGGCTCTAAGAATCCATGGTGTGGGCACGAAAGTTGGTAGCTCTTGAAACTTGTCCAGGAGTTTTTAAAAGATTCGCGGCTACCTTGAACGAAAGTGGATATTTCCCTTCTTGATTCCCAGTATCTCTCCAATTCAAAGAAGTGGTTGATGAAGGCGCTTCTAATATCTTCCCAACAAGTTTGGGATCCTGGTGGTAGCTGGTTCAGCCACCTCCTGGTGTCACCTTCTCGGGAGAAAGGGAAAATTTGCAGCGATTGAAATCGTCGTTCACCATGTCTTCTAGCATCTCGATGTGATCGTTCGGTGGTTCAGTGGGAAAACCATTGAACTGTTTTTGCGCGCCATTATTACCCAAGGAGTACAAGGAGTTGATACCAGCAACATCTTGATCCAAGAAGAGCCACCAGATAAAAAAAACCAACCAGATCAAATGAACAATACAGATAAGTCATCATGGCATTCCTTCTCAAAGGAGATCCACTAGATGTTCCAACTAACATCAGACCACAGCAATACCGAGGTAAGGTTCTACACTTCCAAAGAAGAATGAAAGCTAACCTTTTTTTTTCTTGGTGCAGATTATCTAGTTTCGAGGTCGAAACTTTTTCAAGGAGAGTATGATGAGGACATCAAGTCACCATTAGGAAAGGAGAAAGGAACCAAGAGCAAATCAGTGGATAACATGAAGTTGAGGAAAGCTAAAGAAGCCAACCAGGACCTAGGTGCAATCAAATGCTATATCTTTCAAAATATGAGGAATTGATCCATGAACCCGTTTTTCCTGGATTTACAATCAACAACAGCACACGGCGAATTGGGTTCATACCAAAAGGATCAATGGTTTTGGAGATATTCCATTTGCAAGTTAAGGCTGGCCCGACTTGCCTTATTTGGAAGCTCGTTGGTTCAATCAACTTCAAACCCAAAATTAGCGAACAGGAGAGACATCTAACCATTCAGGAGACACATACAACCATTCAGGAGGTTCCGACACGTTCTCACAATGCACCAGCATCCACAAGATTATTCAGAATCTACCAAGACCATACTTGCCATGATTGAAGTCAAAAGCCATCAATGCCCAACAGCTCTGTCCCAATCAAGCTAGGCAAGATTTCTATCAATATTTTTCAGTAAATAAGTTCCTAAGAAGCTTACCTACATCCGTAAACCATCCAGATACAAAGCCATAATCCCAGCCCTTGAATCAAGCCATTATTCCAAAGATCTCTCCAACAGCTAGTTTTTTTTATGAACAATTTTTATTCCTTTTTGCTCTGTAAATCAGCCTAGATAAGCTGAGCATCATTCCCATTGTAACCCACATTTTTAGCCAAATATTAATCAGAAAGTATTTTATTTCTTTGCAAAGAAAGTTGTCTTTGAGTTGTTCTTGTCTTTAGAATCATTTCAGAGAGTCATTTGTTTTCTATAGATTTCTGGATTGGGATTGTTTGTGAGATTCAAACAAGTCTAGTTCGATCATAGATTGAAAGATTCAATCACTTCTACACATCCGCTTCTGAAGAGATCTGTCCATCAGAGTTATTTAAGCCCTTGACAGCTTGGTGCTTGTATCACAAAACGCAATCCATGGCCATAGACCGGATGCATGTTGTCCGATCAGCCTGGTGATGGGTTGGTTGGACTAAACGGTTGGTAGACATTCCAAGTAGGATGTGTTCCAAACAGTATCAATGGATCAAGGCCTAAGCCGATCCATTCAAGGGAGTTCGCGTCTTAATGGTCGGACGTGTGGTAAGGGTGATCGACTCTAGATCCGGTTTGAATGGCAAGATCGGATCATCGGCGATTCAGTTATGGTGTAAGTGGAAATCGGTTTTACTTAGATATGATATAAGAGTATTGCCGTAGTATATGATATATATATGATAATTTTTTATGGAATTAGATAAGCGAACCGAACCATGCATTGTTAGACATCAGCATTAGGATATCGAATGGAGTTTTAATGTTGTTAACTTGTGGTTTCCGGAACTGAGGTTGATTGTGGTAAAGCAAAGGAGCCGTGAAGTCTCTATCAGTGAATGGCTGTGTGGTGTAGGGGTAGATATAGTTAGGAATGAACTTATGATAGCCTATAGTGCAAACTTAGTTTATGTATCGAATCCCATTTTCTTATTTATACAAGATCGATTTGCCTCGTTATTTGTCTACTTGGATCGATTTGTTTATGAACCTCATTACACTGAAAATGACTTAGAAAATATTGGACATAAAATGAATCAAATGAGCATATTGGGTTGATGTAAGGCTGCAGGTCTTGTTGGGTCTTAAAGCCCAGGATTGGGTCTTACAAGTTAGTATCATAGCATGCTTGATTCTAGGATTGTTAGGAGTTACGGTAGTCCACGCACACAACCATCTGAAGGGTCTTATGGTAAGGTACCAAGATTGCTTAGCCTAGGGATTTTTTGTGTTATCATATGTTATGGTTTGTGTACTAACATGTTTAGGAATCCTTAGGGTGGGAAAACCAAATCGGGAAGAACCCAGAAGAATAAGGAACCGGCTGGTGTGTCTAGCCAGGTAGCTATAACGGCGTTGATCCAACGACTTTTTGCACACCGATCAGGTTATAGGAAAAATGAGGGATCACTACCAGTGGTCCCAGGTAACCTTTATGGGGTTCGAGTAACTGGTGCACATGACCAGAAGGAGGAAGAACGTGTTGAGGAGGTAGATTCCTCCAACACTGAGCATAATGCCGACCAGGAGTAAGGTGTGGCTGATGGAACCACGTTGTTAGGAAATCAGGCTGCACAGACATCCATGAAGGATGTTGTGGAAGCCTTGAGGGCGATGAGCGTGCAGATGGCCGCAATGACCCAGGCGGTCAGACCCCTGGTGAACTCGTCTGTGGGTCAAGCAACACATGTTTGTACGGCTATACCCGTAGTTGGTGTTTCAGTTAGGGAGACAGCCTAGGTGGTCGGGATTGATTCACCTGCAAGGGTCGTAAGGAAGGTTGAAATCCGGACTGTTTGGAACATATTTCCCATCTGAGCACCAGAATCTTTGCAGAAAGTGTCGACCCGATTAAGGCAGACAAGTGGAGGAGCCGGTTGGTCCAGAACTTCAGCTCTACTCGTTGTCCTGAATATTGCAAGGGGAATAATGGTTCACTTCCTAGAGGGGGACGCGTATAACTAGTGGATCGCTTTGGATAAGCGCGCCAATGGAAACATCAGGATTTTGAGGAGCTTGAAGTTGAATTCAACCCCAAGTATTTCCCTGCAGAGGCATGGGATTGTCTGGAAGCTAAGTTCATGGACCTGGTTCAGGGTCACAGGACTGTATGAGAGTACAAGGAGGAATTAAACTGGCTTAGGCGGTTCGTGGGAAGGGAACTCAAAGATAAGGCAGTTCAAGTTCATTGGTTAATCTGTGGTCTGTGGATAGAACAACAAACCCACTGCTTGGTTCGTACCTTTCACACTGTGTATGAATTGTTTGAGAGGATGGCAATGCTGGAAACCAATTTCGCCGAGGAGGCTCGACTTAGGTCGTACCCTGTCCATTCTGATCAGCAAGAATAATGATCAAAATAAGAAATGGTATCCGGTTGAGGAGGGTAAACCTCAAGTGAAAACATGAGTGCTCTAATTGTTGTAAATGTGATGTCGGCGAATACTGGAGGGTCATGGGAGCTTCTGGACATTGTGGTAGCAAGGAACATCCGACCCAAAACTGTGTGCCGCCAGAGAAAGGCCAAGCGAGACCAGCTGGAGGTGAATCTAGGACTTGTTTCCATGAGGTGAATCTAGGACTTGTTTCCACGGTGGAAAGGTCGGACATGTAAGACCTAATACCGGCCGACTAGGCCGCGGTCGAAGCCTCATGTCGGTCGGTACATACTTTGACCAAACCTCTAGATTTTTCGCCCTTATTTATAATTTCGCCTAAAGGCATGGCCTATCTTAGACCCTAGCTAAAGACACCTTAGTCATTCACTAGATTAGATCCTTTCAACTTATACACATAGGAATATGTTCTACATACCATTGGTCTAAAACCAATCTAATACTTGTCCGGTCGAATCGCCTCAGCCTTGGTTAGTTAGATTAACTACCAACCAGCTTAAAGGTCGATCCTAAACCCAAACCAAGTCATAATGATCCAAGGTTTCCATTCCCATAAACCATTCTACTAGCATCCTAACAAGATACTAATCTATCCAAGTAATTGATAATTCATACCTTAACCACATCCACGAAGCTTAGTAGGTCATTGGTCCTCCATTGAGCCGAACTACACATACTTGTCTACTGGACCCCAACCACTTAATGATCTTACTTAAGGTCCTTATCCTTAAACCTACATAAACAACTCCCTATGGGTACTTAGTCATTCAACCAACCATTCCCCACTGACTCAGTGACCCTTGAGAAGTCCTCATTGGTTAAGGATATGCATCTAGCCTTTCTCGGAACATACACAATCCTATAACCTTTTGTCCATCCTATGGACTGACAATGCACAGTAGATTCTAAGTCAATCAACCAACCATCCTCACATGACTCAGAATTTATAGGTCTAATATTGCTTGGTCGGCCTTGGACTATATCCGAGACAACCAATCTGACTTGTTCATCCAACCGATTTATTCATTAAACAGGTTAGATCCGACACCTTGATCCATCATCTATGGATCAGATCGTCCTTTCCCAACCATGATCAGATCATACACAGCCTTCCTTGAAAAATCACACCTTTTCGGTTACGATCTATTCGTACCCTTTCGGCACTGAACCATTCGTACCCTTTCGGACCCAAAACATTCGTACCATGTTGGAACCAAACTGTTCGCACTATTTCTGTCCCGACCCTTTCACATTCTTTCAGTCCCGACCCGTTCGCATCCCTTGGATCACAATATGTTCGTACCTCCTTGATCAAAAAACGTTCGTACCTCTTGGATCATGTCACATTCGTATGTCCTGACTTTACAGTTCAGGGATTGAACCATATGGATCGGACAGAACCTGCATCCAATGGTACCGTTTGGAACATGCACCCTTTGGTCCTCGTACCCTTTGATACTTGCAACCTTTGGCATCTCGTACCTGTTGGTTACTTGCATCCTTTTGAAACTCACAACCTTTGGTAACTCATGAATTTTGGCAACTCGTGCCCTTTGGGTCATTCCAACCATTGAGCCTAACCGCCAATTCTTTGGAATGATCCGGACTGGCTGCATAACTGACCCATGGTCTAGGTTGAGGTTTTGATGTGAACGGACTAAGTCTAGGGACACAAACCTTGGACCCAACCATCAAAACCCTTGACAAATGAACCATATGCAGTCGTCCATTTACTTAGGACACAAATAAGTATACTCGCAACCCACATATAACATCACCGGACCACTCATGAATCCCACCAGTATACACGGCTAGATTCAAGGATCACACGGCCCCAACTTAAGTCTGGAAAACGGCCTTGGACTTCTTTCATGTACCTGCCAAAAGCCTAGGTTCAGCATTTCATGTGCAACATCACCGTTTTGGCCTTTTTGCAAACTACACAGTCCGACCAATCCATTCCTTTGTCAATCGGACCATTGATGTAACCGATCCTTTGGGACTTGATCCAATCTATTTTGACCGACTCAATTCCATATCCCAATAGAAAATCCAAGCCCAATAAACCCCACGTAATTCCCCTTTCCAGAAAAAGGCAAACCGACTCGTGGTTAAGACCCATCGGACAATCTGTCCAATCGGCCATGAACCATGGTTCATGGTTGGTTCCACTCAGACATGACCTAGGCTATTTACGAAGTCAATTCCGACACCAAACGACACCATTCCTCACAAAAATACAGAGTATAAGATGAAGAGAAAGCAATTAAAACAGAGATGGAAGAGACTGGATGCAACCACTGCAAAACCGGCCCAACAATCCGATCAAACCGATCGATTGATATGAGAGATGGTTCCATGGCCAACCCTAATGCCGTGAACGTGTCCTCTGGAGTCTTAGATCCCTTTTCCAACTCTTTCTCATTGCCTCTGGTAAGTCAATCAACCAAACATCATCACATGACTCAGAACTGATGGGTCTTCATATTGCCTAAACGGCCTTGGACTATATCCGAGACAACCGATCTGACTTGTTCTTACCAACCGATGTATTCATTAAACAGGTTATATCTGACACCTTGATCCATCATCTATGTATCAGATCGTCATTTATCAACCATGATCAGATCAAACAAAAACTTCCTTGAACAATCACACCTCTTCGGTTACGATCCACTCGCACCCTTTAGGTACCAAACCATTCGTACTCTTTGAGACCCAAACGATCGTACCCTTTTGGTCCCAAACCTTTCGCACCCTTTCAGTCCTTACCCGTTCGCATCCTTTCAGTCCCGACCCGTTTGCATCCTTTCAGTCCCGACCCGTTTGCATCCTTTCAGTCCCGACCCGTTCGCATCCCTTGGATCACAATACATTCGTACCTGTTGGATCACGACATGTTCGTACCTCTTGGATCATGATATATTTGTATGTCCTGAATTTACAAGTCATAGATTGAACCATATGGATCTGACAGAACCTGCATCCAATGGTACCGTTTGTAACTTGCACCCTTTCGGAAATGGCACCCTTTTGTCCTCGTACCCTTTGATATTTACAACCCTTGGCATCTGTACCTTTTGGTTACTTGCATCCTTTGGTAACTCACAAACTTTTGTAAGTCATGACTCATGGCAACTCGTTCCCTTTGGGTCGTTCCAACCGTTCATCCTAACCTCAAATTCTCTGGAACGAACTGGACTGTCCGCATAACCGACCCATGGTCTAGGTTGCGGTTTGGACGTGAACAATCTATTTGGAAAGACTCAAGGCCATATCCCAATATAAAATCGAATCCAAATAAACCCACGTAATTCCCCTGGATAAAACAAAGGCAAACAAATTCATGGTTAAGACCCATCGGACCATCTGTCCAAGCGGCCATTAATCATGGTTCGTGGTTGGTTCCACTCGAACAAGACCTTGTCTGTTTACCAAGTCAATTCCGACGCCAAACCACACAATTCTTCACACAAATACAGAATATAATATGAACAGAAAGTAACTAAAACAGATATGGAAGAGTTTGGAAGCAACCAATGCAAAACCGGCCCAACAATCCAATCAAACCGATCGATTGTTATGAGCGATGGTTCCATGGCCACCCCATTACCTTGAACGTGTATACTTTATGTATTACACCAGAAAAAGTGTGCTAGTGCTAGGTGTGCCAAGTGTTCTAAGTGTGCTTTGAAACCGCATTATTTTATCTATGCATTGTATTCAGATTATTATTCTTACTTTAATTATGTCTGAGTAGTTATCAACTAGGTATAGGTTTTATCAATGGTACTGATGGATTAGGCAAACAATAGAATTGTTAAGGTCATTATTAGGTCTATTAATAGAATTTTGTTTATTGTTTGTGTTCTAGAGTAACTAACTAGAACCCTGATAATAGGATAGTTAGATGCAAGCGAGAGCATGGTCTACTACCGAAATCTATTATGTTGAGCTAGGTTGCTAGAAACAAACGAGAGTTGATTTAGTTAATCTAGTGAACTTATTGAATTAGGTCATAAATCTTGATTCAAGAAACCATCGATCGACGCAGGATCATTGCCATCGATCGACGGTGATTTTGTGTCGACAAGCGAGAGCTGAGACATTGGACTTAGTCAATAGATTAGGCGCGCATGCGAGAGCTGGTGTCTTTTACATTAGGTTTTGAGTTCCATGATTAAATACCTTTAACTTCTATATACTATAATCCACTTGCCTGAAACCCTAGATCTAGCATATTTTCATATTTACATTACTAGCGTATTTCGGTATTTACATTACTAGCATATTTCCATATTTACATTACTAGCATATTTCCATATTGCATCTACACCTTCTAATAAGAAATATTTCCTTGACCTGATTACTTGCTACCAATATATATAGTTACCTAGCTTAGTCATTAGAAATAAGAAATATATTGTGTGCTATTGTTCTCTGTGGATTTGATCGACGCACTGGTACCAGCATCGATCGATAACACAGAGCAGAAGCAGGAGACATACAGCAGAGCAGAGATTGATGATATTGCGCATGCAATCTACAAAGCTCAGAAGATGTCAACGAATGAATTCTATATGAGGCTTGATGATGTTTACTATCCTATAGATAATTGCCTCATGAATTTGACTACACACATGAATAAGATGAAGCAAGACATGGATACTTTTCAGAGACAGCATGCGAGTAGACTAGATAGAGTGACATCGATCGACAGCAACACCTTGCCATCGATCCATACTGAGTTCGACAGATAGAAGTTCACAGCAAAACACTACTTAGAAGATAGGTTCGCTGATATTGCTTTTTCTCAGAGCCTGATGTAGGAAGAAGTTTCTCAGCAACTAGAGGAAATGTCAAACACTACAGCTGCCAGACTTAGAATGCTCCAGCGCCGTTATTGAAAATCTACAAAGAAGAATGCATTCACTAGAGGTTACTATGGAGATCATAAAGAATGAGAAAATCAGAGGAGATGAGGCAATCAAAAACTTCATTGGTACATGGTTTTGAGAATAGCAACGAAGATGTAGCCACTTGTTTTCCAAGTGTTGATCAACCTCCTTTCTAGTCATAGCATTCACAACGTCGAGCTTAAGACTATAACCAAGCGCTTAGTGGGAGTCAACCCACTGTTTAGTAAGTTTTAATTAGTTTTATTCTTCATTTATTATTAATTTTTGTATTTATCTATTTCAAAAAAAATCCAAGGAAGACAATCTGCATAGAGCATCGACCGACACTTGATCACTGCCGATTGACGGAGTAAGAAACGCATCGATCGATAGACACTTAACTGTGTCGATCGAGGGTAACCATCAGGGAGCAAGTGTATCAGTTTTTCCTTGTTACAATTGGTCCTTATCATTTATTTCTTCTCCAAAATCAGATTGTATAACACTTACGATAGTGTTGTTTAATTATGGGGGAGGTATTACTGATATTGTGTGTTATGTTTAGTTTTATAAGAAATAGGAACTTACAGGTTTAGCATCGATCGACACCCATATCCGACCATCGATCGACGCTCTCTTACAAAAAGAGGTATCGAGTTTTATACTTAAGCTAATTACATATGATTTAATTTTTCTAACCAATCCGGGGCGGATTACACTGGGGACAGTGAATCTTAAGTATAGGGGAGGTTCGCTAATGCTATTTGATTTTTTTTGAGTGTTATTTATATCTATATACGTTTTTCAAAAAAAAGTTTTATTGAGTCAAGAAGAAGACTATGATCTAGATTTATTATTGACTAACCAAGCTATAAGCACATTTCTTAGAAAGTTATTTGCAGAGATTACTAGAGATACCAAAGTGGATGATTCTGCCATTAAATCACACTTGCTTAGAAAGTTTGGAGGAACCGAAGCTGATTTCCAACAATAATCTTGACATTGTTTGCTTGCTTTGGGATTTGGTATACATTGGATTGGATTCCTTCTGCAAGTCTGGAAGGTAAATGTTTGTGTGCTTCTGATTCCCCTCTCTCTCCCCTTCAGATTAAAAAAGGAGTCAGACAAGATTTGGTGGCTACAACCATTAAAGCTTGATTCATATGATCCTAGAAAGAGATAAAAAGGTCAAAAATAAGTGAACCTCATCTGGTGGAAAAAACCATTGGGGCTTGATTCATGGATGCCTATCCAAATATCTCAGTCAATCATAAAAATAAAATGATACCCTCAAAAAGAAGGGAGACATTGAAGTGAGAAGAGAGAGAGAGGAAAGGAACCAGAGAAGGCTGCATGTGTGTTCAGATACTTGCAGATGTAAAAGTCCATGTGTCCCTTGATCGATACTCCCAACGTAAAGCCTGCACTTTTATTTTATGCCAAGAAATGAAATCAGTAGAGGGGCGAGTCAGACTAGTATTTGCTAAATTGTTGGTAGAATGGATTTGGTTGCTATACTTGGATAAGGTATATAAAGTTTCTCTTTGATTGGCTTGATAGGATGTGGTTCCAATAAAACAAGGTGACAGTTATACTTAAACAATATGTTAGTCTTCGCTTTTTAAAACATCTTTCACAGGCTTGTTTGCTTGAGGACAAGCAAAAGGTTAAGTCTGGGAGAGTTGATATAGCATATTTATTACCAGTTTTAGACCATGTTATAGACTCTATTTAGGTTCTGTTGTATGTGTCTATGCTATGTTTTGAGGTCTTTACAGGTCCAAGTACGTTTTGGAGATATATGGAGATACTTGGAGCTTTTGTAGCATTTGGAGAGGAATAATCCATAGCAGATCATTGAAGAGAGTCGAAGTACGAGATTACCATCGATTGACGACACATAATTGGCGTTGACCGATGTTACATTGCCAAGATTGATCGATGATGCACATCTGCCATCGATCGATGTCCAGTTCGCAGACAACCTACTTTCAAGCCCAAGTTAGAGAAATGACACAAGATTACCCTTGGACGAGTTTTGCCCTATACTTTCGGGTTTTATATTTAATCTTTATGTATTGCACCAGAAAAAGTGTTCTAGTGCTAGGGGTGCTAAGTGTTCTAAGTGTGCTTTGAAACCCCATTATTTTATCTATGCATTCTATACATATTATTATTCTTACTTTAATTATGTCTGAGTAGTTATCAACTAGGATTAGGGTTTATATTGGTGCTGATGGATTAGCCAAACAATAGAAGTGTTAAGGTCATTATTAGGTCTATTAATAAAATTATGTTTATTGTTTGTGTTCTAGAGTAGCTAACTAGAACCCTGATAATAGGATAGTTAGACACAAGCGAGAGAATGGTCTACTACTGGAATCTATTCTGTAGAGCTAGGTTGCTAGAGACAAACGAGAGTTGATTTAGTCAATTTAGTGAACTTATGAAATTAGGTCATAAAGCTTGACTCAAGAAACCATCGATCGACGCAGGATCATTGTCATCCATCGACGGTCATTCCCTGTCAACAAGCGAGACTGAGACATTGGACTTAGTCAATAGATTAGGAGCGCATGCGAGAGCTGGTGTGTTTTACATTAGATTTCGAGTTCCATGATTAAATACATTTAACTTCTATCTACTATAATCCACATGCATGAAACCCTAGATCTAGCATATTTTCATATTTACCTTACTAGAATATTTGCATATATATATATATATATATATATATATATATATTAGCATATTTCTATATTTACATCACCAGCATATTTCCATATTGCATCTAGACCTTCTAATAAGAAATATTTCCTTGACCTGATTACTTGATACTAATATATATGGTTACCTACCTTAGTCTTTAGAAATAAGAAATCAATTGTGTGCAATTGTTCTCTGTGGATTTGATTCCTAAGTACTACACTTGATCTCTCTTGACAAGAGTATTATTGTTTTGTGTGTTAGGATTAAGGGTTAATTTGACATTTGTTTATTTAGGATATTATTACCCTATTAAAACATAAAACACACACACGTCACTCTCTCTCTCACCTCTCTCTCTTTATTTTTCTTATGAAACATATATCCATTTTCGTGCCCAGGGTACTATATTTATAGAAGAAAGTGTGGGTAACTGCGTAGGCCAAGAAGACACCCTTTTAGGGGCTAAGGGGCACCTTTTGGTCCCATTGCATCCTTTCGGCCATAACTACCACCACTCCCATCCATTCGCCTATAACTGTCCCATAGCAGATCATAACTAGGCATAGACCAAATCCCTATCTCATGGACTGGTCCCATGAACTCTCTAAGCCATCAACCCAATGGCCGGACCACATGGCCCAAGAGGCTAATCCAGACTCCAGCCCAGACTGGTCCAACTGCCCAAGACCCGAACACTCCTCCAGGATGAGATGATCTGACCCCAGCTGGTCCAGTTGAGTGAGCTGGTTGTCCAGCTAGATGAGCCGACATAATTTTGAATGTGCTGGACTGAGCTTGACCGTACTGCGTCCAGCTGATCGAGCTACCTGTCTATATCGCCCAGCTGCCATATCATTCGTCCAGCTCTCTTATTCTTGTTTCCATCTATGTTAGGTTAATTCTTAGCTTTCCAATGTGCTTAACCTTCCACAACGACCATGAAACACTTGCCTTTAGGTCATATGACCTGACTGGTTCCTTCCCTCGTACCATGGTCTATCATGATGAACTTATCCAGGTCTGGGGATGTTACAAGAGACTTCCAGAGGGAATGTCCAGATCTGCAGACATGACAAGTAAGGGGTCTTGGGGATGTTGGTAGATCAACCCAGAGTAGGTGCCCGACTACAACACCTCGAGTGTACAATCTGTCTTAGGAGTCTGGCACTTATTGATCTTACGAATCACTCACTGGTAAGATCCTGAACTTATCATTTTAAATTCAGTAACGATGCATGGTATGGAACCTAGAGTGGTAGATAATTAGATATGTGTTGATTATAGGGACCCTAAATATTGGTGGTGTGGAAACACACGTTGTTTTCGACACTAGGGCTACACATAGTTTTGTGATTCTAGAGTTGATTGGAAAAAGGGCGTTCCAAACAGGAATAAGGGATAGCTGTGGTATAGTGAATGCAACCTGAGGCAAAGTAATGAATTCGCTAGGGCGGGTGAAACACATCCCAGTGATGATCCAAAACAGGATGATGCATGTGGATCTGATTGTTGTCCGCCTAAAAAATCACAAGGTAATACTAGGCATGGACTGGTTAGGAAAGAACCAGGCCGCATTGGACTGCCACCGAGGGTATGTATAGTTTGAGAGTGGGGATGTACCCCCGACCGAGTTTAAAGGAATTAGACCAACATTGGGGAAAGTAGTTCTATCAGCAGATTGTGTGGAAAAGATGCTAGATCAGGGTTGTGAGGTTACGTGGCCACAATCACCACTACGAATATCAGGAAGGGTGGTAATCATATATATAGATGATATACTTGTTTACTAGAAGGATAAGGAATCTCATGAGAGGCATCTGGGAGCCGTGTTGGAACGATTACGAAAACATAAGCTCTTTGCTAAACTCAGCAACTGTATTTTTTGGCAGAAGAGCATAGGTTTCCTCGGCCACATCGTGTCCAACCAAGGTATCTCAGTCGACCCATAAAAAGATAATAGCCATACAACAATGGCCTCGAGCCAAGAATGCCACGAAAGAAAGGAGCTTCCTCGGGCTTGGGGGGTATTACCAAAAGTTTGTGCAGGGGTTCGCAAGCTTGGCTCAACCAGTGACATGGTTGAGTGGGAAGGATTTAAAATTCAGATGTTCTAAAGAGTGTGAGAAGTCTTTCTCGGCACTGAAAGATATGTTCATGAGCGCACCTGTCCTAGTTCTACCAAAAGCCGATCAACCTTATGGTGTATATGGACACGTCCATAACTGGATTGGGTTGCGTGTTGACACAACATGGGAAGCTCATTGCTTATGCGTCTAGGCAGTTGAAGAAACCTAAAGGAAATCACCCCACCCATGATTTGGAAATGGCTGCGGTAGTGTTCACTCTGAAGATTTGTCTATCATACCTATATGGTGCCAAGGTACAAATACTTACGGACCACAAGAGTATTAAGTATATTCATTAAGCCCCAAATGGACTTGAGGCAGAGGAGGTGGATGTAGTTTGTAGCCAAATATTATGTGGACATCGCCTATCACCCAATAAAACCTAACCTGGTGGCTGACGCTTGAGCCGAAGACGGGCCGATGTATCGGCTGAACGTGAGGAATATGAATTGTAAGGTATGATTTGTACTCTACAGTTAAATACATTTACAGGAACGGATGAGCCGTTGGGTTTGGAGGTGGTGAACAAGGCTGACCTATTTTCCCGGATTCATATAGCACAAGTCAGGACGAGAACCTGAAGAAGGTTCCTCAGAGCGATAAGACCGAGTATCAAAAACCTCAAAGGACGGTATCATCTTAGTCCATGAACGGATTAGTGTATCCAATGATACATGGTTAAATGAAGAGATTATGAGGGAAGTTCATACATCTAGATTCTCTATTCATCCAGGTCTTAACCAGATGTATCGGGACCTTAAGAGGTATTACATTGGGTACGTATGAAGACTTATGTAGCCGAATGGGGGCTAAGTGTCCTACTTTCCAACTTGTTAAGGCTGAGCATCAGGTTCCAAGTGGTTTAATCCAAAGTTTTGACTATCCTGGAATGGAAGTGGGAACATCATAATGGATTTTGTGACCAGGTTTCCCACGAACAGGAATAGGAATGATGCGTTATGGGTTATAATGGATCGACTAAGCAAGTCTACCCACTTCCTCGCCGTCAAGATAACTGATGGGGTGGACATGAATGTACAAAAGTACATAGATCAGATCGTGCGATTGCATGGGGTTCCGGCTAGCATTGTCTCATATAGCGATCAAATATTTTCTTCTTAATTCTGGAAGGCTTTCTAAAAGGCCTTGGGAACGAGTATGAGTACAACCTATCACCCACAGACAGATGGGCAGTCGGAACGGACCATCTAGACATTGTAGGATATGCTACGAGCATGTGTCTTGGACTAGGGTGATTCTTGGGAAAGGCATTTACCATTGGTGGAGTTTGCCTACACTAATAGTCTCCACATGAGTATTGGCATGCCCCCATATGAAGCATTATATGGGCGGCCATGCCGGACACCTTTATGTTCGACCCAAGTGGGAGAGCGCATTATGATTGGTCTAGAGATTTTGGAAGAAACAACCGAGAAGATAAAGTTCATCAAGGACAATATGAAGGAGGCATATGATCTCCAAAGGAACTATACAGATAAACGAAAGAAAGACCTTGAGTTTGCGGTTGGTGACATGGATTACCTGAAGATGATTACCTTTAAAGGTCATGTAAGTTTTTTTGGGAGAAGGAAACTAGATTCAGGTAGTTGGGTCCATTCAGGATTATTTAAGGCGTTGGTATCATGGAATACAAGTTGGACTTGCCAATTGAATGGAAGCATTTCACAAGGTGTTACTGTCTCCCAACCCCCAAAAAAAAACTAAGGATCGAGATATAATCATACTATAGATTTCACATGACCTTCGTACGAATTTAACCTTAGAAACTAGGCCGATTAAAATCGTAGATAAGATGGAAAAATCAACAAGGAGGAAAATGACCCAGGTAGTTAAGTTATTTTGGATTGTAACAGATGAAAGGAATGACTTGGGAGACCAAGGCAAGAATGAGAGCTGATTATCCTAAGTGGTTGGGAAAGTTCGAAATGGAGGGACCCTTGGTTCGGTTTTGAGGACGAATCCATCGCAAGTGGTGGAGACTTGTCATGTCCCCGATCCTAGATAGGATCGTTGGGATGGACCATGGTGCGAGGAAACCATCTAGCCATTCGTATGACCTAAAAGCAAGCATTCCATGTTCCAAGATTGTGGGAACCGAAATTCACCAAAATTCACACTGTCAATTTTTAACTACGACTGAGTTAGTGAGCCAGTCAGGATACCTTACCTCTGTTATGGATCCTACTTTGAGAGTTATGGTAGTCTCCCCTGAGAGTCATACTATCAGGTTTGGGTCTTCCGCGATTTCGGATGGACCGATTTCCATTCTCTTGAGGGTGTTTTTGAAGATGATACCGGCTGAGCTTCCGGTGTCGACCAATATCCTTGCGAGATCGATATTTTGGACTGTTAACTCGATGAAAAGGAGATCATTGAGAGGTTTGATCGAGTCGGTCGTTGCTCTCTACTTGAAGGAGATGACATCGCCGCCTGTTTGGTTAGGCATATCGATTCTAAGTCGTTCGGTGAATTTTGAGTTAGAGAATCCGACCCTCCCCCTCCTTTTAGCGCCAAACTGTGGGAACCAAAATTCACACTGTCAATTTCCGTAAATTAAGGAAGGTCAAGAGAAACTGACTTTCCCAGAGGTCCCGAATTATCTGCGTAAACACACAAAAACGAAAAAGAAAGAGATAACAGGATATCGATAGTAGGTTGCACGGAGGCATTTTATTGATTGATAAGAACAAAGCTACAGGACTTTCCGAAGAATAAAATTAATAAAATCTAGCTAACAAAGATAATCTCAGAACAAAGATTGAGAAGAATCTAAGTAGAGTTTAGAGTATGGAACCGCCTATATTCTAAGTTCTTCTAAGCTAGAAGATTTATTCCAGGTCTAAAAATCCGGCCCCTTTGACATTAGCTTCAGCTCCCCTTATATATGCGTTCTTGGTCGGTTCCCCTTTCCCTTATTTCCCCTAGGTCGAGTTTATCGCTTCGCGGAAATATTTCTTTTTATCTCAATCTTCGTCGTTATCTTGGAAACTTGACATTTATCTTCCGATTTCACGAGATTTATCTTCTTCTTTGAGTAAATATATGCCTTCATAACATTGCTGGACTCAATTTCGTTTGAAATCGCAAGTGGATATTTAGCCGCGTTCTAGGCCTCTTTGAGTCGTATTTCGACTTAAAAGTTTTTACGATTTCTTCGAAAGAACGTTTAATGACACGATGTCGCTTTAGATAGGAATTTCGCACTTCTCGTATAGTTTAGACAATTGCGATGTTGAGTTAACCGTTGCCGTTTATACGACAACCATGAACTTCATCCGGAAAATGAGTATTTGGGGTTTTTATCGTAAAGTTCCAAGGTAACTCCGATTTAGACAAAACGAAGAGCATTTCGATCGAGATTCGATTGGGAAGCCAATGGGTATGGTCTCACTTTCCATATGGCGACCAGTGAGCTGTATTTGGCAACCTGGGGTTCGTTTGGAGAATCTAACCTTTTTTAATCATAAAATCTCGACCGTAACTCCGATTGAGACGAAACGAAAAGCATTTTGATTGCAAATCGTAGAGGAATACAGAGGAGAGACATAGCTCGTCATATGGCGACCCAAACCGGGAGAGAAGAGTTCCCATGTGGTGACCCAATTTTTGAAAGGTCTGGTCGCCATATGGCAACCCAAACTGTGTGGGTCTAGGTTGCCATATGGCGACCCAGACTGTGTGGGTCTAGATCGCAATATGGCGACCCGGACTTGGGGAGTCTTGGTCGCCATATGGTGACCCACTGTTGGGGTCTAGTTTGCCATATGGCGACCCAGACTCGAAGAGTTTAGGTCACCATATGGCGACCCAGACTGTGTGTGTTCACCATATGGCAACCCGGCTCATCTGAGTCCAGGTCGCCATAAGGCGGCCTCGGTTTGTACGTTCCAGATCGCCATATGACGACCTAGGTTCAAGGTGCTTTTGTTTGTTTCCAAAATACTCTTTCGACAATTTACTTTTAGAAGTGGTAATCTTAGTCGGTGATTTTGAGATAACCGTTTTTGACCCCAACAGTTTGCCCCCCCCCCCCCAGCCTGCAAAGTCTCGTAGATGATTTTCGCAGGCGAGTAGTGTGTTTTAATCGGAATCACGACTAAGAGTACTTTTTCGAGAACTTTTTTTTTGAGGTTAGTTTACTGCGGGGATTATCCGTCATTACTTTTCTATAAGTAGTGAACTCTCATTCCTCATTCCCTTCTCACATTCTTACTTCTGTAAGTTTCCTATGCCTTCTCTCTAAAAATTCGTAAAAAAAGAGATGTGTTCTTCCAAGGGTGACAAGAAAAATTCCGACGTCGAGATAAGCGATTCGACTCTTTCTGCAAGTCCTTTGAAATCGTCTCCTGCTCGCGCTGTGTCGGCCTACACGGTTGGCTTCATATCCTCTCAGGATAAGCTTGCTCGGTGTAGCACTAAGAAGGAGATTGGCCAGTCTTCTGCTCAACTGTCAGCGCCTCCAGCCTCGATCAAAAATGTGGTCGCACCATCGTCGGAGATATTGGTTCAGCCTACAGGCTCATCCAAGACGCCCGTTCATGTTGAGGATAGGGAGCAGGCTCCAGAATCGATGCCCTCTCCTCTGGCTAAGAGGGAAATCGTTCTGGGGCTGCATTCTCCTAGTGCTGCTTTGATCGTCCTACCAAAAAGTCGGAAGAGAAATCCTCATGCAGATATGGCGATTAGGAGGAAAAGATGCGCTGAAGGCGATTCTGCACCGCAGGGAGGATCTGGTTCGAGTACGATGCCACATTATCGTGCCAAGGCTTGTTTTGGAGATCTTTCTCGTTAGCATATTGTGTTCTTCCCTAATCCTGTATATGTCTTATGCAGTTCTTATCTTTGGTCGACGGGATGATAAATGAATGTGGGTCAGAGGTTGAGTGTCTTACGAGGGAGTTAGTGGAGTCCCGAGAGGAGTCATCGGCGTTTTAGAGGAAGTTAAAGGTTATTGAAGATGCCTATTCCGCTGAGGTGTCCCAGTTCAAGACTCGGATCGACGAGCTCAAGCGGGACCTCAGGAAGACTGTGAGCTCCCTTCTCAAGGCGAAGCAGATCAGGAAGACGAAAACTTCGGAGGTTTTCTGGCTCCAGCGCCATCTCCAGAACGATGAAGGGTTGATGGCTCGCGGGATCGAGGGACCCAAGATGGCCCTTCATGCTGCATTTGAGGCTCGCTTGGCGAGGGTTTATGGTTCCCTCGACTCCTTGACGGCCATCCGAAGTAGGGATCTGGCCCTCACATCCACTGAGGTAAGAATCAGCGAGGTCTGGCTATTCCAGGGTGACGCGCCTCTATGTCCACGAGCCGAGGAAGCCCAACTTTCAGCACGCAAAGAAGAGTTGAGGGTTTTCTGAGGGTGATATCGACACGATCCATGGCAGTCTGAGATCCGAGTGCCTCCTTCCACCGTGATTGGGTGATGCAGGAGGGCAATGTGTCGTGGTCGTTGAAGGTGCAGCTCCGATCTCGGATGAAGTGATTGTCAAAGCTGAGGTTGCAGTAACCAATGATGAGTGAGGTTCCAGTCTCGTATGAGACTTTTATCATTTTTATGTTTTCATTTTTGTTTGGATCGGCCTAGTGTGGTCTTGTTTTTTATTTTGGGACTGGCCGCGTGTGGCTTTGAATCCCTGTCGTTTTGCGGCCTTTGCATGAATGGACCAATCTTTTTATTGAAAGGATTTGAGATTTAAGAGTGTGTCGAGTAGTAGTGTGTAGAGGGAAGATTATGAGTTCTCATCTCATAACATAACTCTTTTTGTATATTGTTGTATTCGATGCTCGTTTGAGATGTGCGGAAAAGTTCTGTGAGCGGTTAGATGTGAACGAAGAGGCATGCTTTCAGGATCTCGCATCTTTCGATATTCATGCCTTGAGACGTTAGAGACCAGTGTGCTGGGTTTAGGGTAAGACCTAGGTTTATTATCAGTTAAGGTTGTGCGATGACTAATCGGCTTTCGTTTTGCGTCTTGCGATTTCAACCTAATTCCGCACCGCTTTAAAGTCCATGATATGTTATTGGCTTTATATGACTTGTATGCTTGGAATCGAGCATCTCGTCGAGGACAATTTATAAATCTCCCGAAAGTGCTAACCAAAAATTCTGGATTTCTTTTATAGCGCTATTATCCTTGTGTCGGATGTACGAGAGCTATACTTGTGAGATAACTTAGTCTGTTTAGGACATCGAGAGTTTGTTGTGATCAGCAACAAAATTATCGGTTGATATTACCGTTTTTGAGCTTTCGCGAAAGACAAGTGTTTGGAGAGTGTGTGGGTTTTATAGTCGCACGTGGACTGCTTTTTTTTGGTAAGGGTTTTGTTCGAAGGGTTCCTCGTGCGTTGGCGCCGTCTCGCCAAGTGATTACTGCGTTTTACCACATGCCAATTAACCTAATGTGCACGCTACCACAATCGAATGGTATATCGATGCAGCACTTTAGGATCGAATCCACAAGGAACTAGAGATCTATAACACTAAGAATACACAAACTTTCCTAATCTAAGCAAATAAGAAGATTGATGATTGGTAACAAGCTAAACTCCTAGAATTATAAACAAGGTGATCTCAAATTCAAACAAGAAATAAGTTCAAGAATCAAACTTTCAATCAATAGCTAAGGATGGATCCATGGGCAAGATAATCGATATAGGGTGATCAAGATTCAATATAGGATGCACAAACAAAATAATCAACAAGTCTATAGGTCTAGAACTCATAAAATAGACTAATCCACTGTCGTGACAATAATCCCTATGCTAATCAAGCATTAAACATCAACTGTCGTTGGCCTAACACAATCAAGCATGCATAAATCACAAGTCTGCTAACCATTTAACATCTCTAACATCAATTGTCATTGGCTAGACATGTAAAAGACAATATAAGGTTGGTTCAAGCATTTCATCGAACACCTTTCGGGCATGAAACTACTTAAGCTCTAAATCAACTTGATCAAGGCTAATCTAGCATTAAGAACACCTAATAAGCATAGAACAATGTTAATAAAGCAAGATACATCCTAAATATCCACTTAAACACCCTAATCTACTTAACCCATGAATCACAAGTTCACTACTCAATACTTTTCATGAGAAACCTTAAACCCATATGAGATTCAAGGCAAATCATGTCAATAAGCAAGAATAACACAATAAAAGATGAAGTACTTCCTTCCAATGATCAAAAGGTTCAAGCTTTTTTAGTTTAGACAAAGTTTTTGAGAGAAAAAGAGAGCTCCCTAGGGTTTTAGGGTCTAAAACTATATATAGGAGTCCAAAAAACGAGTCGGATCAACCCAACAAACCCGGGTTGACCCATAAAAATTTGGGTATTTTGCCTGTAGCGACCAGCTGTGGTCGCTACACCTGGTCGCTACGACTGTAGCGACCACGCCTGGTCGCTACGACTGTAGCGACCACGCCTGGTCGCTACGCCTGGTCGCTACACCCCCATTTTGCTCCAAACTTCACTTTCTTGGCCTCAATTACCTCCAAAATCATCAATAAGCATCTCCAACACCTGACATAGATAAATGTAATGGAATGCAACCTAAATATGCCTAAATGATATCTTCTATGCTTAAAATGCATCAAAAGAGATGACCAAAACCATACAAATATGTAAGATATCAACTCCCCCAAACTTGTCCTTTACTTGTCCTCAAGTGAACTTTCAAAAACAAGCAAGAGAGAGGAGTTTGAAGATGGTAGCTCATAACCAAAAGATACACTTCCTAGCCTTCAACATCACATCCTAGGTAAACATAGCAAGTAGCATGAACAATCTTTCTTATTACACTCTAGCTTCTCAAGGCTTATCTCAACTCCAATATCTTTACACAAGTCATTCACTCATCAATCAACAAGTCTTTCAACCAACTCTCACATTTATTAACAAGCAAATAAGGTGAATTCTTGCAAATGGGAACTTGATCTCAATCATTTGGTCTGGTGAGTGAAAATGGTCTAATGTGAAAGAAGAGAAGGTTTCAAATACATCTTTTTAAAGTGGTAATCACTCAAAAGTAGGAGCTTGATCATTATGCAAAATTTATCTAAGATAAGGAGCAATTCATGCATACATAGATTGATTCCCATCAAACTACCCTTCTACCCTTCTTCTTCCTCATCCCAAAACCCAAAGATAACACTCTTCTCATCACTCACCTAATGAACACTCTTTTCTTTTTCTTTTACTTAACCAACTAGAGACTTTTCATCTTTAATAACATTTAGCTCTAGCTCTCTTTCTTTTTTTATCTTTCCCCATTCTCTTTTTTTTTTCTTTTTTCTTTTCTTTTGGAGGTTCTATTTGACACATCTAGAGCTTTTCTTTTCTTATTTTCTTTTGTCCCTAGAGATTTCTCTTCTTATAGCACTCTCTTTGTTCATTCTTTTAATTCTTCTCTTTTCCCAAACCCAAAATCTTAAACTCAAAAGCACACAAACTCAACCACAATCTTAAATGCTAGCTCAAGTGAGGTCCTAATGCTAGCAAAAGATGAGAACAAAGCTATGTCGCTCCCAATACTCTCAAGATTTTACACATGACAAGCTATCAATAAGAGGCCTCACACAAGTAAATCAATTGCGGTTTCAAAGAATGGTAAGGGTTCATGGGTATGGGGGTGCCATTTGGATTATCAATAGGGTAATGAATGGAATAAGATAACCCAAATGTGTATGAGATCCATGTTTGAGTATGCAAGTACCCATAAGCAAGATAAATTAAGTTCTTTATGCCTCAAGTAGGTTGGAGTTGGTTTCAAGAACTAGTCAATATCAAGCTCACAACAAGTTTCAAGTAGAGTCTTCAAGGCTCGAAGCATACAAGTTTTTTTTTTTTTTCTTAAGATGTTTAAGCTACTTGATATGTTTAGCTAGGGTATCATGTTGAGTTCTAGACATGTGTTCTTTTCAAGACAATTAAAACACAACTCCTTATGTATATGGATGCAACCTAAATGCTTTTAGACTCCTTATGTATCTTAATGCTTGTTTTGGTGTTTTCAAAAATTTTCATTTTTTTTTAGGTTTTTCTATGCAAATAAGTATGTACAATGCAATGCATGAGACTCATGACAAGTAAACAAAACAAAACACAATGTGAGATGGTAGACTCTCCCCCAAACTTACTTCACACAGTCTCTTGTGTGGTAGTAAACTTGAAAGAGAGATCAAAAGAGAAAAAAATATATGAAAGAACTAAGTATTTACAAATGTGGAGATGCACTTACTTGGAGTTGGCTTGATGAGAGGAGGGAATGTGGAGGGACGACTTGTTGAGACTTTGGCAGTTTTGGCATGACCTCTGGAAAGTTTTAGAACTCCCTCAAACTTGTCCCTAAGCTTATTCAAACACACTAAAGCAAGATAAGAGATAAATAGAAATATATAAAAAGGATAAACATGGGAATGCCTCCCAAGCGCGCTTGTTTTAAGTCTCTAGCTTGACTTGGTGTCCTTGTTAATCACAAGAATCGAAAGGTTGAGCCAATGCACCTTTGATCCTTCTCCTACAAGAACAAGAAACTAAGTGCACAAAGGAGCACACTACTGTCCATAGAAAATAGACAGATTTTTCATCAAAGAGCTTCACAAGAGATGTAGCATGAGTTATAAAATGCTCCCTGAGGTTCAGATGTTCATGAGAATCAAATGCATTTGGTGGAAACACAAAGTCAACTACAGGCTCAAACGATGTTTTAACAAAGTAGTCAACTCTATCTCCATCAATCAAATAAAACACAATATTTTTATTCTCATCATTGTTTTGGCTAATGGGGTTTTCTAGCTCAAGCAAAAGCTTATCCACATCAAGTTCATCCCCTAGATGAGCTAGTTCAAGAAGAGGTCTAGGTTCATCAAGCATAAAAAATTCAGTTTCAAGATCAATTGAAGCACAAATATAGTCCTTGTCAAAACAAACTTCAAGATGATCTCTAGCAATCTTTTCTACTCTCAAGTCATCTAGTTTTCTAGTTTCACATATCAGATCAAGACATTCGTTGATGAGCACATGAGAATTCAAATCAGAGGTAATATCTTCAACACAAGGCAAGCGACTATCCTCAAAATACTGAAGTTCAAAAGTAGAATTGCTTATACCTTCTAGTTGGGTTGGTGGAACCCAATAAAATACCTCTTTGAGCTGATGAGCAATCCTTATCTCAGTACCTGTGAGCTCTCTTCCTTCTAGTGTTGCCCGGTGTTGCATAAGATTCAACCTTAGCATCACTGCCATGTCACTCCTTGTCAACATTGGGTTCTCTTTGCAAAGCTCATCTACTTTAACACTCTGTTCTGGTGTGAGTACACTTTCATCAAAGGGTGGCTCCACATATGGCTCATCATCTTCCATGTGATCTTCAAATGTGTCTTCCTCTTCTTCTGGCCAATCAAAGTAGCTTGCAGCCATTACTGCAAAGAACAAAAGCTAGGATAAAATGTTAATAACTATACAAAGCAAAACAAAGCATAAGAAAAGAAAGCTTAATCTCAAGAAAGTTCGAAATCCTAATGATAAATCTACTTAGTTCCCCGGCAACGGCGCCAAATTGATTACTGCGTTTTACCACAGGCCAATTAACCTAATGTGCACGCTACCACAATCGAATGGTATATCGATGCAGCACTTTAGGATCGAATCCACAAGGAACTAGAGATCTATAAGACTAAGAATACACAAACTTTCCTAATCTAAGCAAATAAGAAGATTGATGATTGGTAACAAGCTAAACTCCTAGAATTATAAACAAGGTGATCTCAAATTCAAACAAGAAATAAGTTCAAGAATCAAACTTTCAATCAATAGTTAAGGATGGATCCATGGGCAAGATAATCGATATCGGGTGATCAAGATTCAATATAGGATGCACAAACAAAATAATCAACAAGTCTATAGGTCTAGAACTCATAAAATAGACTAATCCACTGTCGTGACAATAATCCCTATGCTAATCAAGCATTAAACATCAACTGTCGTTGGCCTAACACAATCAAGCATGCATAAATCACAAGTCTACTAACCATTTAACATCTCTAACATCAATTGTCATTGGCTAGACATGTAAAAGACAATATAAGGTTGGTTCAAGCATTTCATCGAACACCTTTCGGGCATGAAACTACTTAAGCTCTAAATCAACTTGATCAAGGCTAATCTAGCATTCAGAACACCTAATAAGCATAGAACAATGTTAATAAAGCAAGAGACATCCTAAATATCCACTTAAACACCCTAATCTACTTAACCCATGAATCACAAGTTCACTACTCAATACTTTTCATGAGAAACCTTAAACCCATATGAGATTCAAGGCAAATCATGTCAATAAGCAAGAATAACACAATAAAAGATGAAGTACTTCCTTCCAATGATCAAAAGGTTCAAGCTTTTTTAGTTTAGACAAAGTTTTTGAGAGAAAAAGAGATCTCCCTAGGGTTTTAGGGTCTAAAACTATATATAGGAGTCCAAAAAACGAGTCGGATCAACCCAACAAACCCGGGTTGACCCATAAAAATTTGGGTATTTTGCATGTAGCGACCAGCTGTGGTCGCTACGACTGTAGCGACCACGCCTGGTCGCTAGGCCTGGTCGCTACGGCATCCACATTTCTCTTGTAGGTCTGTAGCGACCACGCCTGGTCGCTACGCCTGGTCGCTACGGCATCCGTATTTCTCCTGTGGGTCTGTAGCGACCACTCCTGGTCGCTACGCCTGGTCGCTACACCCCCATTTTGCTCCAAACTTCACTTTCTTGGCCTCAATTACCTCCAAAATCATCAATAAGCATCTCCAACACCTGACATAGATAAATGTAATGGAATGCAACCTAAATATGCCTAAATGATATCTTCTATGCTTAAAATGCATCAAAAGAGATGACCAAAACCATACAAATATGTAAGATATCACCAAGTCGACGGTTTGATTTTTCTTACGTTTTGGAAGGCTGTCGTTCCTTACATCGGTTTTTGGGCGACGTAAATTACAAAATTTGAAGTTTTGTTGATAGAAGAATTTTGTGAGAAAAACCCGTGTTTTCGTTTGAGAAAAACTTTTCGAGGATGTTTTGAATATTTTTGGGAGTATACGAGAATACATATACAAACCCACTCCCCCCCCCACCCCAACCCTTTTAGATAGGGTGGGGACAACTGAGCTCGTCTTGCGACGAATTTCCTACGTACCCCTTGCCGGGGATCAAGAAATCTTGTAGTTCAGTTTTAAGCGAGTGCTTAGTGATAGTATTTTTTCAGGTGCATCGCGTACCAGGTTCTAGGAATGTTCACGTCCTCTATTTTTGCGATTTCCTAAGCGCCTGGTCGTACTACTTTTGTGACTTTGTATGGTCGTTCCCAGTTTGCTCCGAGTTTCCCTGCGTTTCGCTAGCCGATGTTCTGAGAAAAAATTCGTAGGACTAAGTCACCTTCTTTGAATCTATGGCCGCGTACGTTGGAGTTGTAGTACTTCGCAGCCGACTGCTGATAGTTATGAATTCGTACGAGGGCCTGGTCCCGACCTTTGTTCATTAGATCGAGCTCGTCGAGCAACATTAGATTGTTTGAATCCTCTCGTTCTGGGATCATACATTCTACTTTGTATACAAGGGCAAATGGAGTTTCCCCCGTCGCGCGTCTCGGAGTTGTATGGTCCGACCATAAGACTCCTTCGAATTTTTCGTCCCACCTACACTTTTTGGCATCCAAACGTTTTTTAAGCACATCAAGGATGGTCTTATTAGTAGTTTTGGCTTGGCCGTTGCATTGCGGGTATCTAGGGGTTGATTTGGTCAGTCGTATCTTCCACTTTTCATAGAAGGCCTCAAATCTGGTCGAAATAAACTGAGATCCATTGTCCGTTACGATCTCGTACGGGACCCCATGCCTGCAAAGGATGTTTCTCCATACGAAGATTTTGACTTGGGCATCATTAATGCTTGCGTAGGACTCTGCTTCGACCCACTTCGAGGAAAAATCCGTTAAGACCAACATGAAGCGTTTTTGCTTTGATCTATGCATAGGACCGACTATGTCCATCAATCATCGCATGAATGGATACGTAGCCGAGATCGACGAGAGGACCTCTGCCGGTTGATGGATAGTTGGGGCATTCCTCTGGCACTTTTTGCATTTTCACGCAAAGTTCTCGCAATCTTTGATCATTGTCGGCCAGTAGTGTTTGTGGCGTTTAATTTTGACTGCGATGGACCTTCAACCAGAGTGATTTCAGCAAGATCCGGAGTGGACCTCTTCCATTATTCATTGTGCTTTCCTTCCTTCTACGCAGGTCGTGAGTAGCCCAAAAAGTCTCCGCTTTAAGAGTACTCCGTCTACCAAGACGTATTGTGCGGATTGGGTTTTAACCTTTTGGGTTGCCCACTTGTCGGTTGGGAGTTTCCGTCAGCGATGTACGCAAGGATTATTTCTGTCCAAGGTTTTTTGAATTCGTAATCGGATTGTTGGCAATCTTGTGTTGCCTAGATATCGACTTTGTCGGGTGAATCGATCAGGTTTATGACGATGGGCGGTCCGATGCTAGGATGCTCTATGAATTCCATGGGGATTACCCTGCTTAGACCTGGATCTGAGCTGGATGCGAGCGCGGCCAGGGCATCTGCCTGAGTGTTTTCCGCGCAAGGGATTTGTGTCCGGGCGAATTGATCAAAGCGTTGGGCTAGGTCTTGGACAACCTTCAAGTAGGCGTCCATCCTTTCATCTCTTGCCTCGTGTTCCCCTCTGTACTCATTGCTACCAGCTGCGAGTCGCAGTACGCGTGGACGTTGCATATTTTCAGGTCGAGAGCTAGTCGTAGGCAACCAATGAGAGCTTCGTACTCGGCTTTGTTATTGGAAGCCTGGAAAATCAGTCGAAATGATTGTTCCAGTACTTCCCCTGTTGGTGAAGTTAGTCGGATTCTGACCCTGGAGCCCTGTTTGGATGAAGATCCATTGATGTGGAGCGTCCAGGTCGAGTCCGGCTGTTGGTTCGTCGTGAAAGCTTTGGGAAGC
Organism: Moricandia moricandioides; assembly: GCA_905132885.1. Classification (NCBI taxonomy): domain Eukaryota; kingdom Viridiplantae; phylum Streptophyta; class Magnoliopsida; order Brassicales; family Brassicaceae; genus Moricandia; species Moricandia moricandioides. Next base: position 159,157 of record CAJHQQ010000291.1, read on the forward strand.
TTTACCAAGAAGTCAGCGAGCACTTGCGATTTTGCGCGAGCTTTCGCTCAGTACTCGATATTTTATTCGCTTAGCTCGAAAGCCCACTTTGCTAACCTTCCAGATTGACTGGGGCTATGCAAGATTGTCCGCAGTGGAAATGATGTGAGTACCACGATCGTACGAGACTGGAAATAAGGCCTCGGTGTTTTCGAGCTGACATTACGACCGCGAGAGCTAGTTTTTCCATTGGCGGGTAGCGTGTCTCTTCATCCAGCAGGGTTATACTTATTTAGAAGACGGGCTTTTGCTCGCCTCGCTCCTCTCGGATGAGGACTCCGCTTACAACAAGTATGAATACTGCGATATACAGAAACAAAGGCTCTCCTTCTACGGGTTTTGCGAGTACAGTGGGAGTAGCCAGGTAGTGCTTCAACTGTTGAAAAGCTTTTTCGCACTCCTTGGTCCATTCAAGGTTTGGGTCTTCCGCGATTTCGGATGGACCGATTTCCATTCTCTTGAGGGTGTTTTTGAAGATGATACCGGCTGATCTTCCGGTGTCAACCAATATCCTTGCGAGATCGATATTCTGGACTGTTAACTCGATGACAAGGAGATCATTGAGAGGTTTGATCGAGTCAGTCGTTGCTCTCTCCTTGAAGGAGATGACGTCGCCACCAGTTTGGTTAGGCAAATCGTTTCTAAGTCGTTCGGTGAATTTTGAGTTAGAGAATCCGACCCTCCCCCTCCTTCTAGCACCAAACTGTGGGAACCAAAATTCACACTGTCAATTTCCGTAAATTAAGGAAGGCCAAGAGAACCTGACTTTCCCAGAGGTCCCGGGTTATCTGCGTAAACACACGAAAACGAAGAAGAAAGATATAACATGATATCGATAGTAGGTTGCACGGAGGAGTTTTATTGATGGATAAGAACAAAGCTACAGGACTTTCCGAAGAATAAAACGAATAAAATCTAGCTAACAAAGAGAATCTCAGAATAGAGATGGAGAAGAATCTAAGTAGAATTTAGAGTATGAAACCGCCTATATTCTAAATTTTTCTAAGCTATCAGAGTTATTCCAGGTCTAAAAATCCGGCCCCTTTGACTTTAGCTTCAGCTCCCCTTATATATGCCTTCTTGGTCGGTTCCCCTTTTCTTTTTTTTTGCCCATAGGTCGAGTTTTTCGCTTCGCGGAAATATTCCTTTCCATCTCAATCTTCGTAGTTATCTTGGAAATTTGACATTTATCTTCTGATTTTGCAAGATTTATCTTCTTCTTCGAGTAAATATACGCCGTCATAACATTGTTGGGCTCAATTTCGTATGAAATCGCAAGTGGGTAATTAACCGCGTTCTAGGCCTCTCTGACCCATATTTTGACTTAAAAGTTTTACGATTTCTTCCAAGGAACGTTTAGTGATACGACGTCACTTTAAATAGGAAGTTCACACTTCTCGTATAGTTTAGACAATTGCGATGTTGAGTTAACCGTTTCCGTTTAAACGACAACCATCAACTTCATCTGGAAAATGAGTCTTTGGGGTTTTTATCGTAACGTTCCAAAGGTAACTCCGATTGAGGCGAAACGAAGAGCATTTCGATTGAGATTCGAGAGGGAAGCTAATGGGTATGGTATCACTCGCCATATGGCGACCTGGGAGCTGTATTTGGCCACCCGGGGTTTGTTTGTGACTCTAGCATGTTTTAATCGTAAAATCTTAGCTGTAACTCCGATTGAGACGAAACGAAAAGCATTTTGATCGCGACTCAAAGAGGAATACAGAGGAGAGACACAGCTAGCCATATGGCGACTCAGACCTGGAGATCATAGGTTGCCATGTGGCGACCCAAATTTTGAACGGTTTGGTCGCCGTATGGCGACCCGGACATGGAAAGTCTAGGTCGCCATATGGCGATCCACACTCAGAGCGCCTAGGTCGCCATATGGCTACCCAGAATTGGAGAACCTAGGTCGCCATATGGCGATCCAGACTGTGTGGGTTTTTGTCGCCATATGGCGACCCGGACTCAGAGTGCCTAGGTCACCATATGGCGACCCGGTCTCGAAGAGCCTAGGTTGCCATATGGCGACCCAGACTGTGTGGGTCAAGGTCGCCATATGGAGACCTGGACTCGGGGAGTCTAGGTTGCAATATGGCGACCCAAACTGTGTGGGTTCGGGTCGCCGTATGGCGACCCGTATCCTTGGTATGTAGGTCTCTATATGGCGACCCGTACCCTGTGTGTGTGGTCGCCATATGGTGACCCATTCTTTTTGAATGTAGGTCGCCTTATGGTGACCCATGCTTTGTGTGTGCGAGGCACCATATGGTGATCTGGCTCGTTTGAGCCCAGGTCTCCATATGGCGGCCTGGGTTTGTATGTTCGAGGTTGCCATATGACGACCTATGTACGAGGTGCTTTTGTTTGTTTCCGAAATACTCTTTCGACAAGTTACTTTTAGAAGTGGTGATATTAGTCGGTGATTTCGAGATAGCCGTTTTTGACCCAAACAAATATGAAAATTAAGTGCCTCAGAAGATTGTGACTTAATCAAACAAGGTAAAAAGGAGTTGGATGAAGTGTGTGGGAGCTTGCGATGCGAAATGGAAGCTCGGTCTGATGGGCATAACTCGGTCTTAGCTCAGCTCAAGTGTGTCAGCTCAATCAGTTGGATGTACTAGCTCACTCAGCTGGGAGTCAGCACAAGTCAGCTCCTCCCGAAGGGGGTAGAATGGTCGAGATCAACAAAGTCAAAATTTTGAGACAAATTTTTGGGAAGCAAGAATGATGAGAAATGTTGATTTTTGGTCAAATAAAACTTAACATGGTTCGGGGAAAATAGAAGAGTGGTCGAGCATCAACCTGGTGGTCGAGTCGCGAGCAATAAGGATTGATCGAGAAATTTTGAAATACGAGGTGGTCGAAGAATTAATAGTGACTGAAACATGAGTCGAAAAAGCTGCACGACCATGGTTACAAAATGAGGTAGATTGATCATAAGGACGTTTTGGAAGCATCACGTTTTGGGAAGCACGACGTTTTAGAAGCTCGTCGTTTTAGAATAACGATGTTTCTTCAGTATGAAGTTTTCAGAAAAAAACTTCGTATCACTAAAATTTTATTTCGGAGACAAAATAAGTTGGAAGCAGAACCGGAATTAAGCAGGACGGAAAGTAAGCATGACGGGATCGAAGCACAACGGGAAAATCCGAAGTTAGGTGAAAACCCCAATTTCGGTATTATGGAATTTCTCAGGGAAGCTGGAGGCTTGGGAAATATTTTTTGTCAAGGTCAAAATTAATATTTTAATTTATTAAAAACTTTCAGAGCATCATAACGGGAGCGGAAAACTATCCGGGATTGATCGCGGGTCAAAAAAATGCTAGAATGATCAAAATTGGGTAAAGGGACCGAGAAGCTCGAGGTGTCTTAATGCATGTGATCAGGACGTGGTGTCAACTTCCTGGAAAGCTCTCTGTCTACACAAGCACAATTTTTCACCGTGCATGGAAGCTGAACATGCGGCTTGACATGTTGAAGCACAAGGTGTCGTCGCACAAGGTGTCGTCGCACATGCAATTGAAGCATGCTGATCGACATGTGGGCGCTGTGGTGTTACCTTGCATGCAACCAGGCCATGCTTTTAGACATATGGATGACGTGGTTTCAACCATCTAAGAAGCTAAGTGTCTACCGAAGCACGACATGTCGCCGCACATGAAACTGGTACATGCAGCCTGACATGTCGTAGCACGAGGTGTCGTCGCCAATGTAAGCAAAGCATGCTGATCGACATGTAGGAAGCTGTGTGTCACGATGCATGCACTCCAGCCATGCTGCAAGCCATCTGGACGTGTGTGTGTGTCTCTGTGCATGAGCCTGAGACATGCATCATGACATGTGTGCGCCCGTGTGTCACCGCCTATGCAACCGGAAGCATGGGGGCTGATGCACAGTCGCTCCTATGGCTCGATATTATTGGTCGATAGTGTATATAAATACCAAACCCTCCACTCAGTTTCCAGACATCCCATTCCACACCAAAGAGAAGTTAAAAACGTGGCTAGAGATATAGAGAGAAATAAAGTGGCCCAGTTAAGAGTATGGTCATTTCTAAAGGCCGATACTCCACCGAGAAACCAAGTTTTATCCTATCGACAATTCTCAATGGTTGTGATGCGGAAGCTCTGTCCAATAAATCCGTCTAAACCATTCATATTATTTTATGATCAAGTGGAGGTACTGTCCAGGATAAGTTTAGTTCCACGAGTTCAGATCAGTCAAAGTTCTAAAGATTGATACTCTACCGCGAAGTCCGAAGAACTGTCTAGAAGCTAAAGAAATTTATGTCCAAGCCTAGATAAGTCCAAGTCAATTTCTTCATAATTAAGCCGAGGTTCTGCCAAGTCAAGGTCAGTCCATTCCAGACGTCAGCAATGGGATTTTTCCAAGGCCTCTCTGATCAACTAGCTGCTTATTGTCATAGAACACTGTGAGTTGGTTATGTTTGAATTTTGTTTGGAATTTTGGATAGGTTTTGGTTATCCTTCAGTTCCTCTTGGAACTTATGATAGATCGAGTCGCATATTGAGTAGAATGCTCATGTTATTGCATGATTCAGTCCTTAGGGTTATTTATTGAACCGTACTCAGTTTAGCACAAGCTAAGCTGAGATGAAATTGAATTAAGAATGAGTTAATAACCTGACTAGGACTAGGGTGCATCATATTTTATATTCTTGCTTGTTGATATGATTGAGCGCAGGTTCCCGTTATCTTTGAAGATAGTTTCGTAGTAGGAGGCCGACCTATATGTGTAACGGTTAGATTGAGTTAATTGAATGTTAGATTAGTTAAATACTTGCTTTTTTAATTAATCTTGTTGATTGAGGTTAGCCACTCTTGGTAAGGGAGTGACTAGCTGGTTGATTTATTTAGTTATTATATTGTTGTTTAGTTTATTATATGTTAGTACTAAGGGTCTTAGGCCATATAGGGCGAACTACTGGTAATATTGGCAGTGTTATAGAATCGAGTCTAGTTAGGATCTAGAACATTAGCCTTAGGTTAGGTTCTGGATTAAGGTTGTGTTGAGTGTGTGTTGCCGACAACATGTACGTAACCCGCCCATGCTAGGCTTGTTTAGGGGTTGATTAGTGTTTCATCGCCCTCGTATTCAGCGGGTTTAAGGAAACCCCTTATTCGCTGGATCGGGAAGACTTAGAGAGACGGGGTCATGGCCTAGGGCTGACTGTTACAGGACATTGTAACGTGGCAGTGAGCCGATGGACTGTGGGCTGTCGCGCGGTGACCCGACTGTGGGCCACGGTCGGTTGAAAGTTTCTTCTTATAGCCTTTGTGGTAGGGAGATAAGATATTGCCGTGTAGAGGAATACGAAGTCAATATTTCCCAAGTTAGAGTGTCGAGTTAGAGTGTCGTGTTTAGTAAAGGGTTATAGAACCCTCGAGTAAGTGTAACACTGATATACGGTGTTACGAGTTATTGTAGAGTCATGGTTAGTTAATATCTTTTTATTGTTGAATATTGTTGATTGGTTGTCTTGCAGGTTTCTAACATTAAGACTTAATTCTGGCGCATGTACCGGATTAGTCTCAGTGTCTGTTTGGTTAGTGTAGACCCGATGTTGGCTGTTATATTTTTTGAGCGGTTTCTTATGAAGGGTGGTGGATATTGAAAGCTATGTGGTATCAATGATTGGCCGATCATATTCTTGTCTGATTGTTGGCCGACCGGTTACAATACATGTACAGTATACGTGTCTAGCACTACATGAGTACTTAACTCAGGCATATATATGGTTATCTAAGGGTTGATTGTGTAGCCTTAGCTTTATTTGCATGCTAGGGTTAGATTGATTGTTATTTTGGGTTGTCTAGGTTATTTATTAGGTTGAGGGTTACTCACTGAGTGACATTAGGTTACTCATCCAACTTCGTTGTCCTTTTTTCAGGTTGGTTTAGTGAGGACGATCAGATAGCTTTGTACTTGACGTTAGGACTGCCGGTGTAGATTTTCATGCCTTTTGAAAACTGTATTTTGATTTTCCTTGTGTTGATTCGATTTGGCATTAGGACAGGCCCAGTCTTAAATATTTCAATGTAAAAATATTTCTTTGAATCAATAATGTATTGTCTTATATGCGCGTCATGAGTAAACTGATATTTGACTAGTCAGGTCTAACACAATGTTAGGTCTTGGTACGGGTTGAAAAGCCTTAGGCCTTGATCTAGCGGGAACGCTAATTCTTGGTACGGGTTGCAAAGCCTTAAGCCATGATTTAGTGGGACGAGTTAGTGGATGAACTGGTCTTGGTCGTTGAGTAAGTTCTATGAATTTGACTGGATTGTCCCAAGCCCGTAACTTAGCTCTTCCAGAGCATGGTGTTGGGTTGGACAGTCAATCATGTTCTTGTTTGATTTTGGCTGGTTGATATACTATGAATTTTACCTATTTACCTATGATATATATATATATATATATTATATTTAGAGTCTTTTATATGCATTTGGTATTGTTTTAGAGTATTTCAGGTCTAGGTACTTATAGGAAGCAATTGGAGGTTTTTAACTATTTTGGAGCAATTAGGACTGCCCAGCAAAAACTCAGAGTCAGACCCAGATTTATGAATAGACCATCGATTGACGTCACACACTATACGTCGATCGACGGTGAAGTCGGCAGAAAGATTGAGAAATTACAAGTTTTACCCAGAAGTTTCATTAATTGTAAGACAAGTCCCTGGCCAAAATTTAGACTATTTGTTAAGGTTTTCTATCTTTGTTAAACACTAACTTGAAAGAGCCCTAAGAAGCTATTAGGACCAGAAGCTGAGTAGCCGCAAAAAGTTACACTATAGTTTTAGAGCTGGAAAACATTGATACTTCTATCGGAGAGAAAGATCTAATCATCATTACAGAGAAGATCTTGAACTCTTTATATTTTTACTCAGTTTATTTTATGTAATTTATTTAGAATTTATTCATGTTCTTTATGGCTATGTCTGAGTAGTTTCATATTAGATTTAGAGTTATTCAATGGTAGTAATGTATTGCTGATTTTATAGAAATTGTTAGGGTAATCTTCTTGGTTCTTTTTGCAAGTTGCTCTTAATACTAAGTTGAATTTGATCACCTCAATCTTAGAAATAGGGTTCTATAGCGCAAGAGAGAGCATGTTATAACCTGGAATCTATCTTAAACAATCTAAATAACTAGTAACATATGAGAGTTGAACTAGAAGTTTAGAGAATTAATTAAACCACGAAACAAATATTGTTTAGAATGAGCATCGATCGATGCCGTATTACTGCCATCGATCAACGCTCAGCCAAGATGCGCGAGAGTGATCTCCTTGAATTCCAAACGATGCTTAATAAAACCCTAGAAAACTATTAGTTTGCATTATCTAAATCTACTTAAGAATTCCCCTTAATTCTCATCTCTAAGTTTAAATCCTTATAAACCAAATCAATCCTAAAATTGCTTTTATTGTTATTGCAATAATTTATCTAGCTTTAATTCAAAACACTAAGTATATTGTGCAATCTTAGAGTCTCTGTGGATTTGATCCCTATGTACTACACTGAACCTCTTAATTGAGAGAGTAAAGTGGTAATATAGGCTTAATTTGAAAGTGAAATAAAACCCGACATCAAATTTGGCGCCGTTGCCGGGGACTTTTTTCTTATTGCCATTAGAATTCATTTAGAATATTGTCTAGATTTTTACTTTAGTGTTTGCTAAGTTATTCTTATTTACTGAAATAATATTCATAGAAATCTTGCCTAGCTTGATTGGGACAGAGCTGTTGGGCATTGATGGCTTTTGACTCCAATCATGGCAAGTATGGTCTTGGTAGATTCTGAATAATCTTGTGGATGCTGGTGCATTGTGAGAACGTGTCTCACTCTCCTGAATGGTTGTATGTGTCTCCTGAATGGTTAGATGTCTCTCCTGTTCGCTAATTTTGGGTTTGAAGTTGATTGAACCTATGAGCTTCCAAATAAGGCAAGTCGGGCCAGCCTTGACTTGCAAATGGAATATCAAAACTATTGATCCTTTTGGTATGAACTCAATTCGCCGTGTTCTCTTGTTGATTGTAAATCCAGGAAAAACGGGTTCATGGATCAATTCCTCATATTTTGAAAGATATAGCATTTTGATTGCACCTAGGTCCTGGTTGGCTTCTTTAGCTTTCCTCAACTTCATGTTATCCACTGATTTGCTCTTGGTTCCTTTCTCCTTTCCTAATGGTGACTTGATGTCCTCATCATACTCTCCTTGAAAAAGTTTCGACCTCGAAACTAGATAATCTGCACCAAGAAAAAAAAAGGTTAGCTTTCATCCTTCTTTGGAAGTGTAGAACCTTACCTCGGTATTGCTGTGGTCTGATGTTAGTTGGAACATCTAGTGGATCTCCTTTGAGCAGGAATGCCATGATGACTTATCTGTATTGTTCATGTGATCTGGTTGGTTTTTTTATCTGGTGGCTCTTCTTGGATCAAGATGTTGCTGGTATCAACTCCTTGTACTCCTTGGGTAATTATGGCGCGCAAAAACAGTTCAATGGTTTTCCCACTGAACAACCGAACGATCACATCGAGATGCTAGAAGACATGGTGAACGACGATTTCAATCGCTGCAAAGTTTTCCTTTCTCCCGAGAAGGTGACACCAGGAGGTGGCTGAACCAGCTACCACCAGGATCCCTGACTTGCTGGGCAGATAATAGAAGCGCCTTCATCAACCATTTCTTGGACGAGGAGAGATACTGGGAAGCAAGAAAGAAAATATCCACTTTTATTCAAGGTAGCCGCAAATCCTTTAAAAATTCCTAGACAAGGTTCAAAACCTACCAACTTTCGTGTCCATACCATGGATTCTTAGAACCCCAACTCATCAACACTTTCCATAGAGGACTAAACCTAGACTATCAAACCATCCTTGATACAGCCAGCGAGGGGAACTTCGGCACCCGAAGCCCTGCAAGCGCTAAAAGACTGATAGAAAACATTGCCTTAGGTAGAGCTTTCAAAAAAGAGACACTGAAAGGGAGGAACCACCATTGTTCTCAGAGGAGAAACACTTGATCCGAGTTAGAAAAAATCGGGCATCAGTTGCAACCCTTCTGCACAGAGATACCTTATCACAACACTGCGGTGAGGACAATGCTGCCCCTTCCAACTTCGAAAAACAAGTTGAGTTCTCTGATGTCATGAACCCGAACGATCAACGAATTAGGAAAAACTAGCAATTTCACGAGCAACTACGGCACCACTGTGAACAGATACGAAAGAAACTCAAAGTCAAAAATGAACCAAGTCTTCACTGGAAGCCGTAGAATAGCTGCCAACCTCAATGAAAAATTGGACTTGATATACTCAGAGATGACAGAAAAATTTGACACTCTGAGTGAACACATTAAGAGAATCGACAACCAAGTGGCGGGAAACGCTAATTCCACAAGGAGAGAGGACAGATTCTTACCTTGTAAAACAGATGCTAACCTCATGAGCCATTTCAGTGTCATAGATTTACGAAGCGGTCGACAACTTACCCCTGGCGTTAAAGAGAACATCACCATCGATGAATTCGAGAAAATCTCGACAGATGAAAAAGAAATATTGCATCACATCCCGCTCAAAATTTACGAAAAAAAGATCCTGAAATCCTTCCTGAAATTGAAGCATTAGACCAAAATGAAGAATATGAAGAATCGATTATTGAGCCTAAGGGAATTAACATAGACGTGGGAGACATCGATCGACACCCCATACTTGACATCGATCGACAGCCCATACTGGACATCGATCGACACCCCATACTGGACATCGATCGACACCCCATACTGGACATCGATCGACACCCCATACTGGACATCGATCGACAGCCCTTACCGAATATCGATTGTTTTCCTGAAGAAAGAATCGATCAATGCTCTGATCCAGAATTGGCCGAAATGGTTAAGAAAAGGATCTATCAAGCGAAAGCCCCTTTTCCGTAAAAGAACGCTAAGCAGAAGAAGAAGAAGAAGCTAGAAAAGCAATATGCAAGAAAGCGTTTGACAAAGTAAACATTGAGATGCCACTAAGCAATGCTATTCACATCTCGCCTGCTATTAAGCAATACGTGAAAGATGCAGCATCACGAGGATTCCATGAATCGGAACACTGCATGATGATGGTGTCTGAAGAGATGAGTGAAATTATTCAAGGGAAAACTCCAATTAAACTCCCTGATCCCGGTAGTTTCCTTTGGGACTCCACTATTAGCAATGAGAGATTTCAAAGATCCCTATGTGCTTTAGGCTCTAGTGTCAACCTGATGCCTTATTTCGTCGCAATCGCTCTTGGGCTAACACAGTTTCAATATACCAGGGTCACGCTCGTTTTAGCTTATAGGTCCACTCGAATTCTGGAAGGTGTACTTGAGGACCTACCTGTACGTATTCAAAACTACGTTATACCTGCAGATTTCATAGTGCTTAAATACGAGCGAGAACCTTTAAATCCCATTATCTTAGGAAGACCTTTCCTGGCCACTGTCGGGGCGATCATTGATGTCAGAGAAGGATGTATATGCCTCAACATAGGGAAGATATTGATGGTCTTTGACATGGAAAAGATTGTAAAACAACCTCAGATCGACGGTCAAACCTATCATATCGATTACCTCTCCGATCTAGCATAGAGCTCATTAACAGATATATGTTCGAACCAATTTCTAGAGAAAGCAAGCACGTCTCCTTATGGTGACATTCATGCGTTAAGGGATCGCACTGAAGAGTACGCAAGGTTAATGGACACCACATAAGAAATATTCAATGTCGATCTCGACAAACTCGATCCATCAACCCCGTCGATCGACACCTCCATATCGCCATCGATCGACAGCGCACTGCGACTGACAACAGGAGCAAATAAAAAGCACCCAAAATTTAGCTCAAACCACTTCCAGCCGGTCAAAAATATGCTTTCCTTTACGAAAATTCCTATACTGTCATCATAAACGCAAACTTAAGTAGCGCAGAACAAGCATTGTTACTGAATAAACTTCGGAAACACGGCAAGGCTCTAGGTTATTCGTTAGATGACATCCCGGGACTTTCCCCCGCTTTACGCATGAATAGGATACACCTTGATGATGATGAATAAAAATCTTTCATCGAGCATCAGAGAAGATTGAATCCTAATCTGAAGGAAGTAGTTAAGAAAGAAATCATGAAACTTCTACAAGCATGCGTCATTTATCCGATCTCAGACAGTGACTGGGTCAGCCCGGTTCATGTTTTCCCAAAGAAAGGAGGATTTTCCGTGGTAAAGAATGACAAAGATGAATTGATCCCTACTAGAACTGTAACTGGACACATAATGTGAATCTATTACAGAAAACTAAATGCTGCCACACAAAAGGATCATTTCCCTTTACCCTTTATCGATCAGATGTTAGAAAGGCTCGCAAGCCACGAATAGTATTGTTTTCTCGATTTGTATTCCGGATTCTTCCAGATCCCCATACATCTAGATGACCAAGAAAAAACAACATTCACGTGTCCATATATATAACAATCGCGTATCGCAAGATGCCAATCGGACTCTGTAACGCTGTTGGGGTCAAAATCGGTTACAAAGGAATATACGTCATAAACCTACTAGAAGAATGCGTTTGTTAGGGGCAAAACGGTATTCTCAAAATCAGCATCTAAAAATCGTGTTTCTATACGAATGAAGTCTCGAAATCGACTTAACGCAAGTCTCTGGGCCGAAACTCGAAAGAAAGAAACCCGAATCGACAATACGGGCGAGTTGGTCAGCACGGGTCAACCAACTCGCCATACGGGCGAGTTGGTCAGTACGGATCGACCAACTCGCCCGTATGGCGATTGGACAAGTCGAACTGGCCATATGGGCGAGTTGGTCAGCTCAGACCAACCAACTCGCCCGTATGGCTAGTTTGACAAGGCCAACTCGCCATACGGGCGAGATGGTCAGAACGGACCGACAAACTCACCCGTATGGCGAGTTAGACAAGGCCAACTCACCATACGGGCTAGTTGGACAGAACGGACCAACCAACTCACCCGTACGGCGAGTTGGACAAGGCCAACTTGCGATACAGGCAATTTGGTAGGCACGACACGGCCAACTTGTCAAATGGGCGAGTTAGATGACACGAGCAATCTGACCTGTTCGTTCGGCAAGCCGGATCAATTCAGTTTCATCTCATCCTCTCTAAACTCCCTCTTTCGATACTTGATCAAACTTATCTTTGTTCCACCTCAGTCGGGATTGACATTGGAACCTTACCGAAAGAACTCGTTTTCTCGAGAAAGGATCGAGTCGATCATTTGAGATGATAATGGTTAACTAAACACCTAGAGTCAGACGCTTCATACGAAAGATCCTAACTCTCGGAAGACGTCATCTTAGCAATGTTATTTCGATAAAATCGTAGAAAAGCCTAAGTCAGAAAATTGCGTGACGAGGTCTAAAGCTCGGCTAAAGGCCCACTCGCGATTTTATCTGAAATGAAGCTCAAACTTTGTGATGGTTTATCTTTTATTTTGCAGGAAAGGATAAATGTTAAGTTCGAAGGGATAAATGTCAAGATCAAAGGATAAATGTTAAGTTTCCGAAGATAATCATGAAGATCAAGGAAAAAAGGAATATTTCCGCGAAGCGATAAATTCGACCAAGGGCAGAAGGGGAAAGACCAAGCTGCCTCTAGAGGAGTATATAAGGACTTCGAGGGTGATGATGCAGGACACACACAAAAATCTCCACTCAGAGGAAACATAGCTTAGCACTTAGAGCATTTAGGCAACTTTCCGTATTTGTTGTTCGAGCTGCGACTTAACTAGGGTTTTCCGTATTTACTTTGTATTCTGATTGATTGGCATGTGGTTTAGCAGATATTCGGGACCTCTGGGAAACTAGGGTTTACCCTGCGTTCCTAATTCAATGAAAATCGGCAGTGCGAATTTGGTTCCCACAGTTTTGCGCTAGAAGGAGGTGGGGGGGGGGGGTACGGATCAATCTAACCCTCAGCCATCAACGCTCAATCGAAACATGTCAGATCTCAACAACCAACAGCCTCGTGACAATAACGTCGTCGACAAAAACGTTGAATACACTCCAGCGATGAACGTCATAGCGGTCAACGCCGACGCAAACACCACAACGTTCGAGGAGGGGAAGAAAATGATCGCGACTTTTGAGAAGAAGTCGGAAGAAAGTGATAAGCTCATGATTTCTCTCGCTAAACAGGTTGAAACTCTCACAGCGAGGAACATGGCCATATTTCCGCAAAGAACAACACGAATCCGCGGAAGAAGACTCGACTTCACAACGCCTTTGGACTGGTCCGATAACGCGCAAGGCAAACCGTCTGGACAAACTCCGATGAAGTCACCCCTGCACCTACACGGAAAAACTCGGGAGACCTTCCTTTTATCGAAGAAGATAAAGAAGGAGGAGAAATCGAATATGTCTACGTGGAATCTTGCAGTCAGTCCAAACCTACGGACGAAGACGCAGACGTACATCCGCCCCCACAAGTAGCCGAGCAGCTCGGGACGAACCCCAGTTCGACAACCCTGTGAAAGAAGAAGAAGAAGCTATCTTCTGGAAAGAACATGAAGAACTTGCCGAGGAGAAAACTAGGAGCACTCGCAGCAAACGCGGATAAAATTGGAAATCTGCTAGCAAGAGTTCCGAAATCCGCGATCTCCGTGATGATCTCATGAAAACGGTGGCCGAAGTCAGGGCGGTGAAGCCCCAAATCCACCATGCTACTAGCACTGCACCGGAGATCGATCTACTGCTCAAAGAAGCTCGTAAAAAACCCTTTACTACTTTTATCACTGAAACTAGGGTTTCGGATCCAGGGAAGGTCAAAGTGATGCCATACGACGGAACTACTGATCCTAAGGCACACCTACAGGCTTTCCAGGTCGTGATGGGTATAGCCAGATTCAGACAAAACGAGAGAGACGCTGGTGAATGCCTCCTCTTCGTAGAGAACCTTCGAGGATCAGTGCTAGAATGCCTCAGGCGAAACTCTATCGGAAGCTTCCGCCACCTCGCCTCAGAATTCCTCAAACAATACTCGATGTTCATAGATCGAGAAATCTCCGACGTGGACCTTTGGAGCCTGTCGCAGAGAGAGGATGAAATTCTCTGCGACTTCATCAAACGGTTCAAAACCGTCATGGCTAAAGTCAGCTGGATAAGCGACAAAGTCGCAATAGACGCACTTCGAAAAATGCTCTGGCTCAAGTCAAAATTTAGGAAGTGGATAACTTTAGAAAAGCCGCATACAATCCAAGATGCGCTTCACAAAGCCATGTCTTACATTATCATCGAAGAGGAGACGAGTGTTTTGTCCCAAAAATGGAGGCCAACAAAGAATGCGTGAAAGGATCTGGGGTCAGATCAGAAATTAAAAAAGAAAAACCCTTGCAACGATAGAAACGCCCAACATGGGGACGAAAAAAAAAAGAACGCATAGCTACGTTATTAACTCTGGATCGGAGAAAGGATGGACGGCGGGTAATACCTGGACCCAAAATCCGAGTTACGATAAAAGTGCCTTCTGCGATTTTCACCAAACGCGCGGGCACTCAACCATTAACTGCAAAGTTCTCGGCTCAAGGTTGGCCGCAAAACTGCTCTCCTGAGAACTCCAGCGTGAAGGATCTTATCCGCGACTCAGATCACCCTCCAAAAAATGACAAGACTCCTCAAATGGAAAGACCTTCCCAAGGGGACCAATCGGGAGAAAAGCGCGGGAGAAGGCAGGATGATAAGGGCAGCGACAACAACCGTCGTAGGGTAAACATGATCATCAGCGGATCATAATTCTGCAGAGCCGAGACAAGCGTGAATTCGACTATCTGGCCCACAATCAATGACACTCCGAAAGAAGTAATCACCATCGACGTAGAAGAAGCTGGAGGAATTGATCAGCCACACTGCGACCCACTCGTAATCGATCTCGTGATAAGAGATCTCGAGGTTGCTAGGGTTCTCATAGACACTGGAAGCACAGTCAACGTCATCTTTTGTGACACTCTTAACCGGATGAACATCGAATTAGGCGAAGTCGTACCATCACCTAAGCCGCTAACCAGTGTCTCTGGCATAACATCAATGACCCTCAGATCTATCAAATTACCTGCGGCAGCAAAAGAAGTCACTAAGATAATCGATTTTGCAGTCGTCAACCATCCAACCATCTACAACGTCATCATGGGCACGCCTTGGCTAAACGCCATGAAGGCAGTCCCATCAATTTACCACTTAGGCATTAAGTTCCCAACCCACAACGGGATTTCGTAATTTGGGGCTCCCAGAAGCAGTCGAGACGCTGCTTCCTGGCTGAACACGAGCTAAGAAAAATCACGAACACCGCAATGACAAATTCCAAATGCCCGAGGAAAGCCCAGGCATCAGCCAAAAGCACTTCGGGCAAGGACGAACCTGAACCGTCGATTCTAACAACTGCCAGCGAACGACCAGTTCCAGTGCCCGGCATGCCCATCCTATCAGAGAAGACGAATCCAACAGAAGACGTCGACTCAGCAACTGACGCAGCCGAGACAAACACAACGGCCGAGTAAACAGACTCGCCCAAACAAACAGAACTACGAGATGGCTTGATCCTCGAAAGAGGTACATAGGCAGCTCGTCAAAAGACGAGTTCAGCTATCCCCCTCGTATATTCCCACACTCACAAATAAGATTTTGATTTGAATTGTACCCGGTATTTTTAAAAGTTTCTCGACAATAAAGACTTCTTTATAAAATTGTAAATTGTCTATCATCCAGCAAAAAAAAAACACTACGTCGTACATCCTTACACAAGCAAAACAACTATCACGCCATCGTTCTACCTAAAAATGGATCAACTCTACACCACCCTATTTTGGTCGAATCATCGATTCCCGATCATAGCACGGGATCCTGGTTCCATAAGCTCAAAACCTTACGCAAAGTGAGTTTTCGAAAAAACAGGCGATACGTCGTCTTAACTTTCGAGAACACACCCCTAATCCATTCGCAACTTCAAAACACTCGGCAATTGGCCCCGCCGAGCACCCTAGCCGTCTTAAACGAGCGCACCCAGGTCCGTCCTAAGGACAGATCCTCTGACATCCGACTAGGATAAACAACACGCTATAAAAGAAATCAGATATTTTGGTCAGCACTTTTGGGAGACTTACAAATTGTCCCTGAAGAGATGCTCGAATCCGACCAGACAAGTCGTATAAGCCGAGAACCTATTGTGGACTTTAAATCGGAACGAAGTCAGGTCGAAATTGAAACAGGCAAAACGAAATCTGGTTAGTCTTCGAAAAATCCTAAAACCAAAAGTAAACCTAGGTCTTGCCCTAAGCCCAGCACACTGGTCTCTAACGTCTCAAGACATGATATCAAAAAGATATGAGATCCTAAAAGCATGTCTCTTCATCTATATCTAAACGTTCCCAAAACTTCAAAAACTCCTCGAACATCTCACACGAACAACGAACAGGGTGATCCGCAAAAAAGGAGGAGGTCGAGATGACAACTCGAGTTTTCTTTCTACACTAGACTAATCCCAAATATCTAAAAACACCCATTCATCATAAACAAGCACTAGTCGAATAAAAGTTAGTAAAATACATGGATTCAAGGTCACACTCGGCCAGTCCAACTACATACAGCCACATTCGGCCGACAAAAAGACAAGACAGAAACGTACGGCAATATAGAAGAGGGCATTCCCGAATCAGTCGCAACCTCGCGGTTACTCATCAAGAATGAAACACCCAGTCATTGATCTCCCTAGCGAATAGTCGTTGACATCCAGAGGAGCCGTCGACAGATTTACCTCGCCTATCTCATCGGCATTCCCTACCTCGGCCTCCACTGTGTCAGGAGAAACAGGAACCGGGTCCCATTGTTCCCAAATCCTCTCTTCGGTCTGAGGAATCGCAAAGTCCATATCCCTTTCTTTCATACGCCCGGTCTGCCTTGCATACTCGGAATCGAACGAATAACCAGGAACCTGCGTGAGGTATAGTCCGCCTATGGCACCGCGACATTTGCGATAGTCTCCGAAGTCCTTATAACCTCTCGTAAGTTCCTCGAGTTGATACGAGAACTTTTCACAGCGAGTCCTCATGACTTCGGCCATTTTCCTCTTCCCTCGACTATAAGCGCGATGAACCTCAGTCGTGACCGAATCCCTCTCGTGAAGACGAGAACTTTCCAACTCATCTCTCAGGCGAGCAATTTCATTGTTGGCCACCTCAGCCTTAAACTGAGCCATACGTGCTTCCTGCCATCTCGCACTAAGTGCTCGGTTCATCATAAGGAGGCTCTGCCAAGTATCTCAAAATCAGAAAGGCTCATCCTCAAAAGAAAATGACAAGAACTTACCTTGTTGAACATCCTCGACGCCTGGGTAAACTCAAGGGTCTCACTGGATCCACCAGCGCCCGAAGGATAGTCAAAACCAAGCGGCTCGTCGGAATCGCCTCAACCGCCACTGTCCCCATCTACTTGACTATTTAGATAGTCTCTTAGTATATTGTCGGACGGGCACCGCTCATTAACTGCTTCATCCTTGACAACAAAGTGTTTTTCCTTCCGATTCTTTGGTCTTTTTTCTCTCGTGCAAACCGCGCACGGAACAAATCCATCCATGGATGCCTCCGATCCTTCTTCAACCGGAACTCGCTATGCAGGCGAGTTGGTCAGCACGGATCGACCAACTCACCCGTATGGCGAGTTGGACAAGGCTAACACGCCATACGGGCGAGTTGGTCAGCCTGGACCAACCAACTCGCCCATATGACGAGATGCCCCAGGCCAACTCGCCATACGGGCGAGTTGGTCAGTACGGATCAACCAACTCACTCGTATGACAAGTTGGACTAGGACAACTCGCCATACTGGTGAGTTGGTCAGCTCGGACCAACCAACTCGCCCGCATGGCGATTTGGACAATGCCAACTAGCCATACGGGCGAGTTGGTCAGCACAGACCAACCAACTCGCCCATATGGCGAGTTGGACAAAGCCAACTTGCCATACCTGCAGGTTGGTCAGCACGGATCGACAAACACGCCCATTTGGCGAGTTGGACGGAACAGACCAACCAACTTGCCCGTATGGCGAGATGGACTGTCTAACTCGCCATACGAGTGAGTTGGATGGCATGACACGACCAACTCACCCGTACGGCGAGTTGGACAAGGCACAACACGGCCAACTCGCCCGTATGGCGAGTTGGACAAAGCCAACTCATCAAACGAGCGAGTTAGATGACACGAGCTATCTGACCCATTCGTCTGGCAAGTCGGATCAATCCGGTTTCAGCTCGTCCTCGTTAAACTCCCTCGGTAGATACTTGATCTAACTTATCTTTCTTCCACCTCAATCGGGATTGAAAATTGAACCTTACCGAAAGAACTCATTTTCTCTAGAAAGGATTGGGTCGATCGTCTGAGACGATAACGGTTTACTAAACACCTAGAGTCACACGCTTCATACGAAAGATCCTAACTCTCGGACGACGTCGTCTTAGCAATGTTATTTTGATAAATTCGTAGAAACGCCTAAGTCAGAAAACGGCCTGACGAGGTCTAAAGCTCGGCTAAAGGCCCACTCGCGATTTTATCCGAGTTGAAGCCCAAACTTTGTGACGGATTATCTTTTATTTTGCAGGAAAGGATAAATGTTAAGTTCGAAGGGATACATGTCAAGATCGAACGATAAATGTTAAGTTTTCGAAGATAATCATGAAGATCGAGGAAAAAAAGAATATTTCTGCGAAACGATAAATTTGACCCAAGGGCAGAAGGGGAAAGAGCAAACCGCCTCTAGAGGAGTATATAAGGACTTTGAGGGTGACGATGCATGACACACACGAAAATCTCCACTCAGAGAAAACATAGCTTAGCACTTAGAGCATTTAGGCAACTTTCCGTTTTTGTTATTCGAGGGTGACGATGCAGGAGACACACGAAAATCTCCGCTCAGAGCAAACATAGCTTAGCACTTAGAGCATTTTGGCAACTTTCTGTTTTTGTTATTCGAGTTTCGACTCAACTAGGGTTTTGCAGTCTTAGGTTATTAGAACTAGGGATCTCGCCGACAACTCTCATAGCCTAGGCTCCTATCCTGATGTAAACGCTCATACGCAAATTCGAAATAAGACATTTATTTTCTCGCTTTTTGATTCTTACTTTGTTTCCGTATTTACTTCGTATTTTGATTGATTGGCGTCTGGTTTAGCAGATATCCGGGACCTCTGGGAAACTAGGGGTTACCTTGCGTTCCTAATTCAAAGGAAATCGGCAGTGCGAATTTTGGTTCCCACAAACGCCCCTGCAACTTTTCAATGATGCATGATGTCAATATTTACCGATATGATCGAAGACTTCATGGACATTTTCATGGACGACTTCTCAGTCTATGGTCCGAATTTCAAATCCTGTCTCGATAACATGTGCAAAGTATTAGCTAGATGTGAAGAGAAAAATCTGGTTTTGTACTGGGAAAATTGCCATTTCATGGAAGATCGCTAGACCCCTTTCTGTGCTTCTGTATAAAAAGGTGAAATTCAATTTTACACCCGAATGTTCCGAGGCCTTTGAAAAAAATCAAATCAGCACTCGTATCTGCCCTATCGCCCAAGCACAAGACTGGGATCTGCCATTCAAAAGTTATGGCGTCGCACATTATTTTGAATATACACTAGAAAATAATGTGCGACGCCAGAAATTTTCTTGTAGGTGTGTTACTTGGACAAAAGAAAGATAAAAAGTTTCACGCTATATACTACACCACCAGAACTCTAGATGATGCGCAACGTAATTATGCGACAACGGAAAAAGAATATTGCCCGTAGTATTCGCCTTCTGAAAATTTTGATCCTATCTAGTCGGTTCGAAAGTAGTAGTTCACACTGACCATGCAGCACTGAAATACTTAATGAACAAAAAGGACGCTAAGCCAAGACTTTAACGATGGATTATCCTTCTCCATGAATTCGACATAGTAGTCAAAGATAAGAAAGGAGTAGAAAATGGAGTCGCAGACCACTTATCACAAATTAGAGTAGAAGACAAAATTCCTATAGATGATTTCTTACCCACAGAAAAATTCTACTTAGCTGAATCGACTTTCATAGGTAGTGTTAGTTCGACGCATGACGCGGAATCGCTCGAAGAGTCACTAATACCATCGAACGATTGTAGCTATAAAGCATCAATCGATATTTCCATCCCTCATCGATCGACGATGCATTTGAAAAGGACGATCAAGTAATTATTCCACTGGCTATCAACGTCAGTTGTAATCCCTCGACCTTAAATGATGATTCTCCCGGAAATGAAAGTTCGAGTCGGGAGGTATGTGCACCAAGCACCACCGATAAACCATGGTATGCAGATATAGTGAACTATGTTGCGGCCGAAGTAGAGCCCATAGCTTTCACAAAATATCATAAAAAGAAATTCTTGAGAGACATCCGTAGATATCACTGGGATGAACCTTATCTTTACAAACACTGTTCTGACGGCATATCTCGATGATGTGTTCCCGAAAGCGAAACTCTATAAATTTTATGCCATTGTCACGGATCCGATTACGCCGGACATTTCGCTAGTTTAAGACAGTGTCAAAAGTCCTACAAGCAGGTTTTGGTGGCCGACTATGTGTCGAGATGCTCAAGCCTATGTAGCAAAATGTGATCCCTGCCAAAGAAGAGGAAAAATTAGCAACAGAATTGAGATGGAACAAAATTTCATATTCAAAGTTGAAGTATTTGATTGTTGTGGCATCGATTTCATGGGCCCTTTCCCTTCTTCGAACAGAAATAAATACATACTCGTCTCTCTATACTATGTCTCTAAATTTGTAGAAGCTTTAGCGGCTCCGAAGAATGATGTTGCCGTAGTCGTTAAAATTTTCAAGAGTATTATTTTTCCCAGATTTGGAGTTCCGCGAGTCGTAAACAGCAATGGAGGTATCCACTTCATTAACAAAGTGTTCAAAAAACTGCTCAAGAAACATGGAGTCCACCACCGAGTAGCACACCTTATCATCCTCAGACCAGCAGACAAGTAGAAGTGACCAACCTTTAGATCAAAGAAATCCTGGAAAAGACGGTCGGATAAACCCGTAAATATTGGTCTTTGAAATTAGATGATGCACTTTGAGCATACCGAACATCGTTTAAGACACCATTATGAACTACCCCATTCCACTTAATCTATGGAAAATCCTACCATCTCCCTGTAGAACTAGTGCATAAAGCCGAATGGGCCATAAAAAAGATAAACTTTGATGCTAAATCTGCAGCAGAAAAAAAGATTAATTCCTAAATGAGCTAGACGAAATCAGATATCGCGCTTACGAGAACTCGAAATTTTACAAGGAAAGAACAAAACCCTACCATGACAAGAAAATATTTCACGGCATTTCTAAGCAAGCGATTAAGTACTCCTGTACAACTATTGATTAACTCTATTTCTTAGAAAATTACGTTCCCGTTGGTCCGGACCATTCACCATCAAAGAAGTTACACCTTACGGGACATTTGTCCTATTTAATCCTAAAGGAGAAGATTTCATGGTGAATGGACAATGACTGAAACATTATTGGGCTAGAGCTGAAATTCTGCGTACTCGGACCACACGTCTAGAGGTGCCTATTTCCGACTGATAAGCCCATTTCTCGTCAAGCTAACGACTTTAAACAAGCGCTGAGTGGGAGGCAACCCACTAAATTACTAATACAATAATATATATAACTATAAATAAAAATAAAAAGATAAAACAAAAAGAAGAACATATATATTAGCAATAATTAATTAATTAAAAATAATAATATATAATAATTACCTGATATTTATGCAATTACAAAAATCTTAAGTGAATAAGGAGTCACCGACCAAACCATCGATCGATGCCCCTATATTGTCATCGATCGATGGTCGTGAGTCGAGTTGGTTAACTCGACGCGACCCCGATTCATAAAACACTTTTCTCCAAACCGCCAAAAACAAACACGAGTTCTACACCCGATTTCTCTCCAAAATTTTAGTCGGTTTTGCTCATTTTTGAGCCTAAACCACATGATTTCTACCCTCTCTACCTGTTCAGCTCATTAAATTACTTAATCTTCAAGGTACGCTCTCCAAATATCTTAGTTTAGGAAAAAATTTAGGATTTTCTTGCTACATTCGAGGACTATCCCGATCCTCGAGGAGCAGTGCAATCGATAGACTGCACACACCGTCCCCTGAGCGAGGAGTGGGACGACTTCGACAGCCTCTATTATTATCCCGTGTAAGGCGTCACCATCGAGCCTACCAAGTTCGCTGACAAGCGAACCTTGAAGAAACTGGGGCTCTACCATGACTTCAGAAAGATGGTGCAGGAGCTTGGGTTGGGCACCATGGCTACTAAGCCATATCCTCTATACCCAGACTTGGTGCGGCAGTGTATCTCCACAGCTCAGGTGATCTACAAGAGCCTCAGAGAGAAGGTGGCGCATGAGGCCACCCTGACCTTCTTCATCAGAGGCATCCGGTACAGGATTCCTATCCCACAGCTGTGCGAGATTTACGGCATCGACAATGGCGCCAGCGCCTGCGCAGTCACTGCTTTTCCTGGCCTACCTATTTTATGGGGCCTAGTAGGGAATGGCCACTTCGAATCTCGCTTAGCCACCCAGACGGACGTCCATCACCGGACACTGCACTACTTCTTGAAGGTCCTTGCCAACACCCTGTTGTGCAAGATGGAACCTAACAAGGTTCGGGTCCAGGAGCTGACACTGCTATACTATTCCGTCAGGGAATTCGTTCAGCTTGAAGAAGAGCTCTTGCCCCCCACCGATGACCGATCAGGAGGTGAACATGGGGGCTATTTTTGCGGAGCACATGGCCACCCTGAAGGGTAAACCCTTCAAGGGTTCTGGCGTGACGAGGGAGGCGATAGGAACCCTCTTGACATCCATCTTCAGATCTCTTGGCATTACTCTAGAGGGAGCTTCAGTGGAGAGCGGATTGCGCTTCATGGATGAGGGTCACCTGACGAGGGCCCAGTGGCTGAAGGAAGGACGCTTTTGGTCCTTTGTGGATGACGGGGGACCGCGGTTGATAGCACTTCCACTGCAAGAGGTGACAGATTTTTCTGACGATCTACAGGGCCTCGCATTACACCCAGCTGAACGTCACATCCACACCGCACCCCTTAGAGTATGACGCAGAGGAGGCCTCCCCCAGCACACCCAGTCACAGCGGACGAGCCAGCACAGCCAGCACAGCCATTTCTGCCTTTCCAAGCTTTCCATGAGATTCCAGAGGTACCCATACCCGACCATGGTGCTTTCCAGCGGGTCGTAGTGGACGCGCTTCGAGCGATATGGGCCAGGGTAGAGACGATGTCACGATGCCAGTGCTTCAGCCGCCCGAGGACACGCGTCAGATCACCACCAGGACCCTAGAAGCAGCAGCAGGACCAGGATACATTCGTCGAGGAGTAGTCTTTTCGATACTCCTTTCTCTTTTACTTCATCTCCCTTTCAGACTTATACTTATGTTTATTTATGTTTGTTGCGTTTCTATTTTCGACGAACTATTAATTTATTACTGTTTGGACCTTATTTCCACCATGTGTTTGAGTGTCTAACAGAGAAAACCTAAGGAGAGATGATCATAATGGAGAGTAGACACACACGATTCAGTCTGACAGCCTACCATCGATCAACACTTCCTTGTTGCTATCGATCGATGGCGCTCTAACATAGCGTAACGAGTTTCTACCTTAATTTATATTATTAGTTTGAATAAACCATCTATCGACACTATACGTTCACCATCCATCGGCGATGATGGTTTACCATCGATCGATGCTCACTTACCGCCATAAATCGATACACATAACAGTGTTGGTATATTCGCATGTCACTCACACTGTTTACTAATGATTTAATTTATCCTAACCAATCCGGGGAGGATTACACTGGGGATAGTGAAATTTATATCTGGGGGGGGGGGGGGGGGGGGGTTTGCTTATGCTATTTTATTGCTTTTGAGTTATATTTATTATCTATAGAATTTATTCAAAAAAAACGTTTTATCGAGCGAAGAAGAAGACTATGATCAAGATTTATTATTGACTAACCACACTTAGCACCATTCTTTGAAGGTTGTTTGCAAAGATTACTAAAGATACCAAAGTAGATCATCCTGCCACTATATCACACTTGCTTAGATAGTTTGAAGGAACCGAAGCTGATCTCCAACACTAATCCTAAAATTATCTGCTTGCTGTGAGATTTGGGATACACTGGATTGGATTGCTTCTGCAAGTCTGGAAGGTAAAAGTCTGTGTGCTTCTGGTTCCCGTCTCTCTCCACTTCAGATTAAAAAAAGGAGGCGAACAGGATTTGTTGGCTACAACCATTAAAGCTTGATCCATATGATCCTAGAAAGAGATAAAGTTCAAAAAGAAGTGAACAAGATCTGGTGGTAAAAACCATTAGGGCTTGATTCATGGAAGCCTATCCAAATATCTCAAACAATTAAAAAAATAAAATGATACCCTCAAAAGAACGGAGACACTGACTGAGAATAAGTGAGAAGAGAGAGAGGAAAGGAAATAGAGAAGGCTACATGTGTATTCAGATACTTGCAGAGGTAAGAATCCATGTATCCTTTGATCGATACTCCCAAGGTAAAGCCCACACTTTTATTTTATTCAAAGAAATGAAATCAATAGAGGGGCGAGTCAGACTAGTATTCGCTAAGTTGTTGGTAGAATGGATTTGGTTGCTATACTAGGATATGGTATATAAAGTTCTTTGTGATTAACTTGATAGGATGTGGCTGAAAGAAAGTAAGGTGACAGTTATACTTAGACAGTATGTGAGTCTTCGTTTTTCAAAACTTCTCGCACAGGCTTTATTTGCTTGAGGACAAGCAAAAGGTTAAGTCTGGGGGAGTTGCTATACTATGGATTTTACCTATGATATATATAGTATATTTAGAGTCTTTTATATGCATTTGGTATTGTTTTAGAGTATTTACAGGTCTAGGTACTTATTGGAAGCAATTGGAGCTTTTGAACTATTTTGGAGCAATTAGGACTGCCCAACAGAAACTCAGAGTCAGACACAGATTTATGAATGGACCATCCATCGACGTCACACAATTTATTTTACTCAGTTTATTTTATGCAAATTATTCAGAATTTATTCTTGTTCTTTATTGCTATTTCTGAGTAGTTCTATATTAGATTTAGGGTTATTCAATCGTAGTAATGTATTGCTAATTTTGTAGAAATTATAAGGGTAATCTTCTTGGTTCTTTGTTTAAGTTGCTCTTAATGATAAATTGAATTTGATCACCTCAATCTTAGAAATTAGGATTCTATAACGCAAGCGAGATCTTGGTTATAACCTGGAATATATCTTAAACAATCAAAATAACTATTAACAAACTAAAGTTGAACTAGAAGTTTAGAGAATTAATTAAACCTCAAAACCAGTACTGTTTAGAATGAGCATCGATCGATGCCGTATTACTGCCATCGATCAACGCTCAGCCGAGATGCGCGAGAGTGATCTCCTAAACCCTTAGGTTTGAATCCAGAACGATGCTTAATATAACCCTAGCAATCTATTAGTTTGCATTATCTAAATCTACTTAAGAATTTCCCCTAAGTCTAATCTCTAGATTTAAATCCTTATAAACCAAATCAATCTTAACATCACTTTTATTGAAATTGAAATAATTCATCTAGCTTTAATTCGAAAACAATAAGTCTATTGTGAAATCTTAGAGTCTATGTGGATTTGATCCCTAAGTACTACACTAAACCTCTTAATTGAGAGAGAAAAGTGGGAATATAGGGTTAATTTGAAAGTGAAATAAAACCCACATCAGTGGCCGGTTGGCTCATTTCATCTCTAACCCTGGGTGTTGGTTGGTCTATCGGTCATGTTGTTGTTTAATTGTTGACCGTTTGGTCGACCATATGTATAGGATGGTCCGGGGGTGTTACAGAGGTGATATCGGATCATGGTTTCGTCCATGCTTCAGAAACTCATAATTTAATCGGTTTTCAAATATTTTATCAAGTCAAAAAGATTCACAAAAGGCATTAGGGAACCGGTCACGTGCAGCCATAGGATTTAATTGTTTAGGAACTAGGATTCAGATTGTGGAATCTAGAATTGCGTTTAGGCTGCTGGTTAGCATTGCTAGGTTGTTATGTTAGAAAGGTGATTGTTGTTAGTATTTGTTGGGGTAGTTGTTAACTAACTTGCGTTTGAAGTGTTCTATGAAGTTGCAGATAGT
Organism: Moricandia moricandioides; assembly: GCA_905132885.1. Lineage (NCBI taxonomy): Eukaryota > Viridiplantae > Streptophyta > Magnoliopsida > Brassicales > Brassicaceae > Moricandia > Moricandia moricandioides. The sequence continues at coordinate 185,521 of CAJHQQ010000291.1, forward strand.
AAGTGTGTTCATTGATCGGAACATTATGGATGTAAACCTTAAAGTGGAGAGAGTTCGATGCCAAACACCCAAACCTGAAGCGAGAGAGGAGAGAGGTTCATAAGAACTGGACTGTGGTATGGACTGGACCAATGGAAAGCAACATGACTTTATCGGAAAGGTTTTCATCAAAATATTTTGGGAAAGAGAGATCGAGAAGGATGTGAGGACGCAGGACAAGGATGATGTCTATCGAAAGGACAAGATAGTATCATTGGAAATTGAAGAGTTATGGCAGAGTAAAAGAAAGAAACTAATTGATCACATAAGTGAAGAGATATGAAGGTGATTGTGGCAACCTGGAGGAGCAAACACAAGGGACAGTGGCAAGCAAAGTAAAGAGTCATAAAGATGAACTGAGAATGTGTGAAGCATGAGAAATAAAGAAGTAAAGAATGGAAAGGATTCTAGACCAAGGGAAATACTATGGAATATGTCAAGATAGTGTGATCTCTGAATTAGGAATCCGGATGGAGACCAAAGAAATCGAAAGAAGGCATTAAAGACGAGCCGACGAAGAAACACATCAAATGACCAAGACCACAAGACAAAATAATCTAAGGAGAAATTTTCATCAGGGAGGAGCATGTCGTGAATCTGAGGACTTGGACATCTAATAATTCGAGGACGAATTTTATTAAGTGGTGGAGGAGAGAATGTAATAACCCTCACGAAGGGGGTAAAATGGTCGAGATTAACAAAGTCAAAATTTGGAGACAAGATTTTGGGAAGCAAAGAATGATGAGAAATGTTATTTTTTTGGTCAAATAAAACTTAACATGGTTTGGAAAAAAGGAAGAGTGGTCAAGCATCAACCTGGTGGCCGAGTCGCGAGCAATAAGGATCGATCGAGAAATTTTGAAATATGAGGTGGTCGAAGAATTGATAGTGAGTGACCCTTAGGTCGAATAAGCTGCTCCACCATGGCTATAAAATGAGTTAGATTGATCAGAATGAAGTTTTAGAAGCATCACGTTTTGGGAAGCACGACATTTTAGAAGCACGACGCTTTTTCAGCACGAAGTTTTCAGCAAAAAAACTTCTTTATCACTAAAATATTATTTCGGAGAAAAAATAAGTCGGAAGAAGGACGGGAATTAATCATGAAGGGAAGTAAGCACGACTGTGGGAACTGAAATTCGCACGGAAATATTAGGAACGCAGGGTAAACCTTAGTTTCCCAGAGGTCCCGGATATATGCTAAACCACACGCCAATCAATTAGAATACGAAGTAAATATGGAAAACAAAGTAAGAATCGAAAAGAGAGCAAATAGATGTGTTATTCCGAATTTGCGTATGAGCGTTTACAACAGGATAGGAGCCTAGGCTATGAGATCTGTTAGCAAGATCCCTAGTTCTAATAACCTAAGACTGCAAAACCCTAGTTGAGTCACAGCTCAAATAACAAAAACGGAAAGTTGCCTAAATGCTCTAAGTGCTAAGTTATGTTTGCTATGAGTAGAGATTTTCGTGCGTCCTCAGCATCATCACCCTTGAAGTCCTAATATACTCCTCTAGAGGCGGTTTGCTATTTCCCATTTTGCCCTTGGTCGAATTTATCGCTTCGCAGAAATATTCCTTTTTTCCTCGATCTTCATGATTATCTTCGGAAAATAAACATTTAGCCTTCGATCTAGAAATTTGTCCCTTCAAACTTAACATTTATCCTTTCCTGAAAAATAAATGATAAACCATCACAAAGTTTGGGCTTGATTTTGGATAAAATCGCGAGTGGGCCTTTAACCGAGCTTTAGACCTCGACGAGCCGTTTTCTAACTTAGGCGTTTCTAAAATTTTATCGAAATAACATTGCTACGATGACGTCGTCCAAGAGTTAGAATCTTTCGTATGGGACGTGTGACTCAAAGTGTTTATTTAACCGTTATCGTGTCCTACGATCGACCCGATCCTTTCTCGAGAGAATGAGTTCTTTCGGTAAAGTTCCAATGTCAATCTCGATCGAGACGGAACAAAGATAAGTTAATCAAGTATCGAAAGAGGGAGTTTAAACTGGATTGATTTTATCCGACGGCCGAACGAGCGAGTCGGATTGCTCATGCCATCTAACTCGCCCGTTCAGCGAGTTGGCCTTGTCCAACTCGCCATACGGGCGTGTTGGTCGATCCGTGCTAACCAACTCGCCATACGGACAATTTAGCGGATCCATGCTGATCAACTCACCCGAATGGCGACTTGGCCTTGTCCAACTCGCCATACAGGCGAGTTGGTCGATCCGTGCCGTCCAAATCGCCCGTATGGCAAGTTTGACAGTCCAACTTACCGTACGGGCGAGTTGGTCAATATGTGTTCCTTTCTTTCGAGTTTTGGCCTGGAGACATTCGTTAATTCGATTTTGAGACTGCACTAATATAGAAACATGGTTTTTAGATGCTTATTTCAAGAATACCGTTTTTGAATCTAACAAACGCATTCTCCCGGTAGTTTTCCAACGTTGATTCTGTCGTAACCGATTTTCACCCCAACAGTTAGCCCCCCAGCTTGTCAGAATTGCGAAGTTTTTGCGAGCGTTTTTAAGAATATTTGATGAATTAGGCGGAATCCGACTTTCTGAAGCCTGGAGGTGAAAAAGTGAATCATTTCTTCTATAATTATGTGGAGTGGTTTTAGAAACTCTTCATTTGTATATTTTCACAAACTTTTTTAAGAATCAATATATTTTCTCTTTTTTGTCATTTATTTGGTAAAAAGGAAGCTATGTCTTTGGGAACAGAGGTTTCCTCAAACTCTCGTGATGACCGTCCCGTCCCTGATGGTTCCAGCTCGCAACACAATGATGCTGTGCCAAAGGTGGAATTCTCGGCCTACTCAGTCAATCCTGAAGAAGCTGAAGCGTAGTAAGTGGCCAAGGGAGACGTGAAACCCCCCCCCCCCAGACCTGGTACGTGGGCCTTGCCTCCGTTTTGTGCCAACCCGTAGAGGTTTGTCCCAGAAAAAGTTGTCCGAATAGGCTGGATGCCATCAGGAGCCATTGCCGAGTTCCCGAATCGGTCGACTTTGGTCTTCCGTAGGCAGGAGAGGTTGCTGAGTTTCCACCCGATGGTTACTTTACGTGTTACGAGGTGTTCTTGATGCAATGCCATTTGTGGTTTCCTATTTCTAAGGTCATAGCGCGACGCTTCGATTTTTCTAAGATATCGATTAGTCAAATAAACTCGTGTGGATTGCAGCATATTGTCGGGATCCTCGTGCTGAGTTACGAGTTGGGATTAACCCTCGATGTCAAAAACCTCTATGTTTTGCTTAAACCAGTCGGGAAATCGTCAATAATTCAGTTGAGGCCCCGGTCGGGGATGTTGATCATAAGCGAATTCGTGTCGAACTACCATGAATGGCGGAAACACTTCTTTTTCGTCCGCGTTGACGATGCGTCGGTAGAGGAATACGGCCTCTCCGTCTTTAGGACAAGATAGGGTTTGAAAGGTATCCTTGATCAAGTCTATCCCTTTTTCTCTTTTTTTTACCCCCCCCCCTCTTTTCCTGTTTCGGTTGAGCTCGATCTCTAATACGTTTCATTTACATTTTATTCTCATAAACCAATCTTTTCCCTCTGATTCCGAAAGGTATGGATACCATCCGAGACTTTCTTCGCGGTCGCCCGTGTTTTTGGGCAACGTTTAACCCAAAGAGGGTCCATCATGCTGTTTCTCTCCACCGTTCTCGATACCAGCCAGATCTGTTGGTTGAGGAATGATCGGAGGCGTCCATTGATGGATTTGTTTCGTGTGCGGTTCACACGAGAGAAGAAAGACCAAGGTCTCGGAAGGACAAACACTTTTTTGTTGAGGATAAAGCAGCTAGCAGTGATCCTCCGACAATATACTAAGAGACTACCTAAATAGTCAAGTAGGGGGACAGTGGTGGTCGAGGCGATTTTGACAAGTCGATTGGTTTTGACTATCCTCCGGGTGCAGGTGGATCCAGCGAGACCCTGGAGTTTACCCAAGCCTCAAGGATGGTCAACGGGGTAAGTTCTTTTCATTTTCTTTTGAGGATGAGCTTTTCTAAGTTCGAGATACTTGGAAGGGCCTCCTTATGATGAACCGAGCACTTAATGTGAGCTGGCAGGAAGCACGTATGGCACAGTTTAAGGCTGAGGCAGCCAACAATGAGATTGCTCGTCTGAGGGATGAGTTGGAAAGTTCTTGTCACCGCGAGAGGGATTTAGTCGCAAATGAGGTTCGTCGCTCTTATAGGAGAGGGAAGAGGGAAATGGCCGAAGTCATGAGGAATCATCGTGAAAAGTTCTCGTCGTGAAAAGTCCTCGTATCAATTTTAGGAACTTACGAAGGGTTATATGGACTTCGGAGACTATCGCGAATGTCGCGGTGCTGTGGGCGGTCTATAACTCACGTAGGCTCTTGGTTATTCCTTCGGTGCCGAATATGCACGGCTGACTGGGCATATGAACGAGAGGGATAGGGACTTTGCGATTCCTCAGACCGAAGAGAGGATTTGGGAACAATGGGACCCGATTCCTGTTTCTCCCGACATAGTGGAGGCAGAGGTGGGGAATGCCGATGAGACAGGCAAGGTAAATCAGCCGACAGCTTCTCTGGATGTCAACGACTATTCGCTTGGCAGATCGATGACCGGGTGTTTCGTTCTTGATGATTAATCGCGAAGTTGCGACTGATTCGGGAATGCCCTCTTCTATATTATTGCACGTTTATGTCTTGTTTGTTTGTTGGTCAAATGTGGACGTATGTAGCGGGACTGGCCGAGTGTGGCCTTGAATCCATGTCTTTTACTAATTTTTATTCGAACAGTGCTTGTTTATGACGAATGGGTGTTTTTAGATATTTGGGATTTGTTTAGCGTAGAAAGAAAACTGGAGTTGTCATCTCGACTTCCTCCTTTTTTTGCGGATCGCCCTGTTCGTTGTTCGTGCGAGATGTTTGAGGACTGTTCAAAGATTTGGGAACGTTTAGATACGGACAAAGAGACAAGCTTTTAGGATCTCATATCTTTTTGATATCATGTCTTGAGAAGTTAAAGACCAGTGTGCTGGGTTTAGGGCAAGATCTAGGTTTACTTTCGGTTTAAGGCTTTGTGATGACTAATCGGATTTCATTTTGCCTGCTTTAATTTTAACCTGACTCCGTTCTGATTTAAAGTCTGCTATAAGTTCTCGACTTATCCGACTTGTCTGGTCGGAGTCGAGCATCTCTTCAGGGACAATTTTTAAGTCTCCCAAAAGTGATGACCAAAATTTCAGATTTCTTTTATAGCGTGCTGTTAATCCTAGTCGGATGTGAGAGGGTCTGTCCTTAGGACGTACCTGGGTGCATTTTTTTAAGATCGCTAGGGTGGTCGGCAGGGCCAATTGCCGAGTGTTTTGTAGTTACGAATGGATTGGGGGTGTATTCTCGAAAATTCAGATGATGTCTCGCCTATTTTTTCAAAAACTCACTTTGCGTAAGTAACGTTTTGAGCGTATGGAAATAAAAGCTTGTGCTTTGATCGGGTATCGATGATTCGATCGTGACTGGATGGTGTAGAGTTGATCCATTTTGAGGTAGAAAAATATTCGCGAGTTTCCTTTTCTCAGATGGCGCGATAATATTTTTGGTCGTACAAGGATGTGCGACATAGTGTTTTTTTGTGGGATGATAGACAATTAACAAATTTATAAAGAAGTCTTTATTGTCGAGAAATTTTTGAAAATCCCGGGTACAATTCAAAAGAATTATATTTCTGAATGTGGGAATATACGAGTGTTCGTATATGTACCCACTCCCCCCCCCCCTTTTTAGAGAGGAGGATAGCTGAACTCGTCTTTTGATGAGTTGCCTACGTACCTCTTTCGAGGATCAAGACATCTCGTCGTTCTGTTTGTTTGAGCGAGCCTGTTTACTCGTCTGTTGTGTCTGTGAGGCTGCGTCAGTTGCTTAGTCAACATCTTCTTTGATAGGATGGGCGTATGGGGCACTGGAACTGGTTTTTCGCTGGCCGTTGCTAGAATCGACGGTTCAGGGTCGTCCTTGCCCAAAGTACTTTCAGCTGATGCCTGGGCTATCCTCGGGCGTTTGGAATTTGTCATTGCTGTGTTCGTGATTTGTCTTAGCTTGTGTTCGGCCAGGAAGCAGTGTCTCGGTTGCTTTTGGCAGCCCCAAATTACAGCAATCCCGTTGTGAGTTCGGAACTTAATGCCTAAGTGGTAAATTTATGGGACTGACTTCATGGCGTTTAGCCAAGGCGTTCCCATGATGACGTTGTAGATGGCTGGGTGGTCGACGACCGCGAAATCGACGATCTTGGTGACTTCTTTTGCTGCCACAGGTAATTTGATATATCCGAGGGTCATTGATGTTATGCCAGAGAAACCGGTTAGCGGCTTAGGTGATGGTACAACATCGCCTAACTCCATGTTCATCTGTTTAAGAGTGTCGCAAAAGATGACGTTGATTGTGCTTCCGGTGTCTATGAGAACCCAGGCGACCTCGGGACCTCTTATCACGAGATCGATTACGAGTGTGTCGCAGTGTGGCTGATTGATTCCTCCGGCTTCTTCTTCGTCGAAAGTGATTACTTCTTTCGGAGTGTCATTGATCCTGGGCTGGATTGTCGAATTCGCGCTTGTCTCGGTTTTGCGCTGATATGCTTTGATGGCCGAGACGGTGTCGCTGCAGAATTGTGATCTGCTGATGATCATGTTTACCCTGCGACGGTTGCTGTCGTTTCCCTTATCATCCTGCCTTCTTCCGCGCTTCTCTCTTGATTGGTCCCCTTGGGAAGGTTTCTCCGTTTATGAGTCGCGGATGAGATCCTTCACGCTGGAGACTCCTAAGAGTTCTCCGGAGAGCAGTTTTGCGGCCAATCTTGCACCAAGAACTTTGCAGTTAATGGTTGAGTGTCCGCGCGTTTGGTGAAAATCGCAGAAGGCATTTTCTTCGTAACTCGTATTTAGGATCCACGTATTATCATCTGTCCTTCCTTGCTCCGATCCGGAGTTAATAGTGTAGCTATGCGCTCCCTTCGTTTCTTCGTCTCCGTGTTGTGTGTTTCTGTCGTTGTGAGGGTTTTTCTTTTTTGATTTCTGATCCGACCCTAGATCTTTTGACGCAGTCTTTGTTGGCTTCCATTTTTGGGACAAGACCCTCGTCTCTTCTTCGATAATAATGTAATACGTGGCTTTGTGAAGTGCTTCTTGGATTGTGCACGGGTTTTCCAAAGTTATCCACTTCCTGAACTTCGACTTGAACCGGAGTGTTTTTCAATGTGCGTCTATCGCGACTTTGTCGCTTAACTCCGCTGACTCTAGCCATGACGGTTTTGAATCGTTTTATGAAGTAGCGGAGAGTTTCGTCCATTAATGAACATCGAGTATTGTTTAAGGAATTCTGAGGCGAGCTGGCGAAAGCTTCCAATGGAGTTTTGCCTGAGGCGAGAGAACCATTATAGCGCTGCACGCGAAGGTTCTCTACGAAGAGGTGGCACCCACCAGCGTCTCTCTTTTTCTCTGAATCTGGCTCTACCCATCGCGACCTGAAAAGCCTGTAGGTGTGCATTAGGATCAGTAGTTCCATCGTATCGAATCACTTTGACCTTCCTAGGATCCGAAACAATATTTTTGGTGATACGAGTAGAAAAGGGTGTTTTACGAGCTTCTTCGAGCAGTGGATCGATCTTAGGATCCCGAATATCTGCTAAACCACACGCCAATCAATCAGAATACGAAGTAAATATGAAAAACAAAGTAAGAATTGAAAAGAGAGCAAATAGATGTCTTATTCCGAATTTGCGTGTGAGCGTTTACAACAGGATAGTAGCCTAGGCTATGACTGCAAAACCCTAGTTGAGTCGCAGCTCGAATAACAAAAACGCAAAGTTGCCTAAATGCTCTAAGTGCTAAGCTATGTATGCTCTGAGTAAAGACTTTCATGTGTCCTCTGCATCATCACCCTTATAAGTCCTTATATACTCCTATAGAGGCGGTTTACTCTTTCCCCTTCTGCCCTTGGTCGAATTTATCGCTTCACAAAAATATTCATTTTTTTTTCTCGATCTTCATGATTATCTTCGGAAACTTAACATTTATCCTTCGATCTTGACATATATCCCTTCAAACTTAACATTTATCCTTTCCTGCAAATTAAATTTTAAACCATCACAAAGTTTGGGCTTGATTTCGGAAAAAATCGCGAGTAGGCCTTTAGCCAAGCTTTAGACCTCGTAGGGTCGTTTTCTGACTTAGGAGTTTCTACAACTTTATCAAAATAACATTGCTACGAAGACGTCGTACAAGAGTTAGGATCTATCGTATGGGATGTGTGACTCTAGATGTTTAGTTAACCGTTATCATCTCATACGATCGACCCGATCCTTTCTCGAGAGAACAAGTTCTTTCGGTAAAGTTCCAATGTCAATCTCGATCGAGACGGAACAAAGATAAGTTTGATTAAGTATCAAAAGAGGGAGTTTAACGACGACGAGTTGAAACTGGATTGATTTGATCTGACTGGCCGAATGAGCGAGTTGGATTGCTCATGCCATCTAACTCGCCCGTTCGGCGAGTGAGTTGGTCGTGTCGTGCCATATAACTCGCCATATGGGCGAGTTGGTCGATCTGTGCTAACAAACTCGCCTGAATGGCGAGTTGTCCATGTCCAACTCGCCATACGAGCGAGTTAATTGATCTGTGTCCAACGCACCATACGGGCGAGTTGGTCGATCCGTGCCATCCAACTCGCCTGTATGGCGAGTTGGTCGATCTATGTTCCTTTCTTTAAAGCTTTGGCTCGGAGACTTTCGTTAAGTTGATTTCGAGACTGCGTTCATATAGAAACACGGTTTTTAGATGCTGATTTTGAGAGAACCGTTTTTGACCCTAACAAATGCATTCTCTCGGTAAGTTTCCGATGTTGAATCTATCTTAACCGATTTTGACCCCAACAACGACGGGATCGAAGCACGACGGGAAAACCTGAAGTTGGTGAAAACCCTAATTTTGGTATTATGAATTTCTCGGGAAGCCGGAGGCTTGGGAAATATTTTTCGTCAAGGTAAGAATTCATATTTTAATTTATTAAAAATATTCAGAGCATCAGAACGGGAGTGGAAGAAATATCCAGGATTGATCGCGGGTCAAAATTTTAGCGGAATGATCGAAATCAAGTGAATGGACCGAGAAGCTCGAGGTGTCTTAATGCATGTGATCAGGACATGGTGTCAACTGCCTGGCAAGCTCTCCATCTACACAAGTACGAGGTGTCACAATGCATAGAATCAGGACATGCGGCTTGACATGTCGAAGAACGAGGTGTCTTCCCTCATGCAACCGAAGCATTCTGATCGACATGTGGGCGCTGTGGGGTTGCCTTGCATGAAACCAGGCCATGTTTCCAGACATGTGGACGAGGTGGTGTCAACCATCTAAGAAGCTGAGTGTCTACCGAAGCACGACATGTTGCCACATATGGAAGTGGTACATGCAGCCTGACATGTCGTACCACGAGGTGTCTCCGCGCATGTGCATGAGCCTGAGCAAAGCATCAGGACATGTGTGTGCCCGTGTGTTACCGCGCAAGCAACTAGAAGCATGCGGGCTGACACACAGTCGCTCATATGGCTCGATATTACTGGTTAATGGTTTCTATAAATACCAACCCCTCCCCTCAGTTTCCATACATCCCATTACACACCAAAGACAATTTAAAAACTTGGATAGAGATATAGAGAGAAATAAAGTGATCGAGTTAAGAGTGTCGTCATTTCTAAAGGCTGATACTTCACCGAGAAGCCAAGTTCTGTCCAATCGAAATTCTCAACGATTGTGACGCAGAAACTCTCTCCAAATCAATCTGTACAAGCCATTCATATTCTTTTATCAAGTGGAGGTGCTGTCCAGGATCAGTTTAGTTCCACGAGTTCAGATCAGTCGAAGTTCTTAAGCTCGATACTCTACCGGGAAGTCTGAAGAACTGTCTAGAAGCTAAAGGAAGTTCTTTCCGATTCCAGATCAGTCCAAGTAAGATTCTTCATGACCAAGCCGAGGTTCTGCCCAAGTCAAGGTCAGTCCATTCCAGTCCATTCAAGACGTCAGCAATGGGTTTTGGCCAAGTCCTCTTTGGTCAACCAGTTGCTTATCGGCATAGAACTCTGTGAGTTATTCATGTTTGAATTCCGTTTGGAATTTAGGATAGTTTTTTGTTATGCTTGAGTTTCATTTGAAACTTAGGATAGATCGAGTCGCATATAGAGTAGAATGCTCACTTTATTGCATGATAGAGTCCTTAGGTTTATTTATTGAATCGGACTCAGTTTAGCACGGGCTAAGCTGAGATGAAATGGAATTAAGACTGAGTTAATAACCTGACTAGGACTAGGGTACATCAAATTTATATTCTTGCTTGTTGATATGGTTGAGTGCAGGTTCCCGTTATCTTTAAAGATAGTTTCGTAGCAGGACGCCGAACTATCTGTTTAATGGTTTAATTGATTTGATTGAATGTTAGATTAGTTAAATGCTTAATTTTTTAATTAATCTTGTTGATTTAGTTTACCTAGCTCTTGGTAAGGGAGTGACTACTGGTTGATTTATTTATTTATTGTGTGAACCAAAATTCACACTGTCAATTTCCGTAAATTAAGGTAAGTCAAGAAATCCTAACTTTCCCTGAGGTCCTGGATTCTTTGCGAGAGCCAACGACAAGTAATCAACTAAACTTGAAAAAACATGAGAATATAACAAACCGGATTTATAAAACAATAGATCTTTATTTTGAATTTGCGTAGGAGCGGTCCAGAGACAAAACCGTAGATGAAGCTTGTCTAGAAACGGGATCACAAAGGAATTCATATAACACAAGCAGGAAAACGATACTAAGTTTGCTATCTCATCCACCTATGTCGAGAGAAACCTATGTGGCTGCAACTCGCTTAGCAATAGACTACAACAATTTGAAAGATTTGGGACCAAGAGATCGAACTGTCAGAGCAAGTCCGTCTGGTAATCGAGTGCCAGTCATAGAAACCAAGCTTGTCGAGAATAAAGCTTAGGCTTTCTAAGTGCAATGAGTTGTAGAGTCTAAGGAAACTAGAATCGTCGAACAAAGATGGAGAAACGTCTAAGTATAACTATGTTCTTCTAGCCACCTATGTTCTAAGTTCTTATAAGCTAATAAAGCTTCTTTAGGTCTAAATCTTCGGGTCCCTTTGCCCTTAGATTTAGCTCTTCTTATATATGCCTTCTGGGTCGGTTCCTTTTTCCTTTTTTTCCCCTAGTTTGAGTTTATCGCTTCACGGAAACATTCCTTTTTATCTCGATTTTCATCATTATTTTGGAAACATGACATTCATCTTCTGATTTTGCGAGATTTATCTTCTTTTGCAAGTAAGGATAAGCCGTCATAACATTTTTGGGCTCAATTTTGGATGAAATCGAAAGTGGGTCTTTAGACGCGTATTAGGCCTCTTTGGGCCGTATTTCGACTTAAACGTTTTTTTTTACGATTTCTCCAAAAGAACATTTAATGATATGATGCCACTTTGGATAGGAACTTCACACTTCTCATATATTTTAGACGATTGTGGCGTTGAGTTAATATTTGTCGTTTACACGATAACCATGAACTTCATTCGGGAAAATGAGTATTTGCGAGTTTTATCGTAAAGTACTAACGATAAATACGATCGAGAAAAAACGAGGGGTAGATCTGCCGAGGTTCAACGCAAGGCAGAAGATGTGGTTTATGTGTGGCCCAACTTTCCCGTTTGGCGAGTTGGACTGTTTATTTGGTCCAACTCGCCGAATGGGCTGTGGGATGTCGCACGGTGACCCGATGGACTATGGGCCGCGGTCGGTTGAGAGTTCCTTTATCTGGCCATTGTGGTAGGTAGATAGGATATTGCCGATGTAGAGTGTCACCATTACCCGGGTCGAGTTAGAGTGTCGTGTTTAGTAAAGGGGTATGGAACCCTCGAGTAAGTGTAACACTGATATAAGGTGTTACGAGTTATAGTAGAGTCGTGTTTAGTTAATATCTTATTATTTTTGAATCTTGGTGATTGATTGTCTTGCAGGTTTCAAACATTAAGACCTAATTCCGCTAAGGTACCTGATTAGTCTTGGTGTCTGTTTTGTTAGCGTAGACCCGATGTTGGCTGTTATATTGCTTGAGCGATTGCTTATGAAGGGTGGTGGATGTTGAAAGCTATGCGGTATCATTGATTGGCCGATCATGTTCTTGTCTGATTGTTGGTCGACCGGTTAACGATACTTGTATAGTCTAAGTGTCTAACACTACAATAGTACTGACTTAGGCATATATATGGTTATCTAGGGGTTAATTGTGTAGCCTTAGCTTTGTTTACTTTCTAGGGTTAGAATGTTTGTTATTTTGGGTTGTATCGGTTATTTACTAGGTAGAGGCCACCAGCTCACTGAGTGACATTAGGTTACTCATCCAACTCCTTTTTCTTTTTTGCAGGTTGGTTTAGTGAGGACGATCAGATAGCTTGGTGCTGGAATTTAAGACCGCCGGTGTAGATTTTCATGCCTTTTGTAAATGGTATTTTGATTTTCGTTGTGTTGACTCGATTTGGCATTAGGCCGGGCCCAATCTTTAATATTTCAATGTATGAGTATTTCTTTCAATCAATATGTTGTTTTATATGCGCGTCATGAGTACTCTTATATTTGACTAGTCCGGTCTAACCCAATGTTAGGTCTTGGTACGGGTTGAAAAGCTTTAGGCCTTGATCTAACGGAAAGGCTAACTCTTGGCGGGTTGCAAAGCCTTAAGCCATGATTTTGCGGGATGAGTTAGTGGATGAACTGTTCTAGGTCGCGGAGTAAATTCTATGACTTTGACCGGATTATCCCTATCCCGTCACGTAGCGCTTACAGATCTTGGTGTTCGGTTGGACGGTCAGTCATGTTCCTGCTTGATTGTTGTTTGGTTGGTTGGATCATTGCATCTCAAACCCTGGGTGTTGGTCGGTCTATCGGTCATGTTCTTTTTTAATTTTGGCCAGTTGGTCGACCATATGTCTAGGACGGTCCGGGGGTGTTATAGACCGAGTGTTTTGGTCTCAGGCAGTTGGACCGGGTCTAGTTTGTGGTCGACCCAGGCTGGTCATGGCCCAAGGGGTCCATGCGATAAGTCCATGGGCTAGGGTATTTGGGCTAAGCCCAAGATAGGCCTTCTACGGGATACTTATAGGTGAGGGATGGTAGTGGTTCAGGTTTCAACAATTCGACCACCAACAAATCGTACCTATTCGCCCAAGGCAGTTTCCCATCCTTCTTCTATAAATATAGGGTCTAGGTCGATTTTATTCATCAGTTCCTAAGGGAAAAAATAGGAAAAGGCCGAGAGAGAAAGAGGGAGAGAGAGAGAGAGAGAGAGAGAGAGAGAGAGAGAGAGAGAGAGAGAGAGAGAGAGAGAGAGAGAGAGAGAGAGAGAGAGAGATCAGCCAAAGCAAGGTCGATTGTGGTGGCTTATTCTTTCCAGCGAGAGAGATCATTTGAGAGAGAGATAGGCCAATTGAAGATAGTTAGTAGAGAAAAGGGGAAAATAATTGGATAAGGGTTCTAACACCCCAGAACACTCGGCTAATGTTGGTTGTGTAACCAGCGAACCATCCCTAAGACCATCAGTTGGTCAAATTTGGTGTAAGGCCATGTGTGATTGGTGTTGTCCATCTTTCTCTTTTTATTTAATTACTAATTCTTCTTCTTTCTGAATATGTACGAACAGGTGTGAAGGTTGGATTGAAGGGTTGAGACCCTTGGCTTAAGCGAGTTACACCCAAACTGCGATCCATGGCCATAGGTCGGATGCGCGTGTGGTCCGATCAGCCTGGTGATGGGTCGGTTGGACTAAATGGTTGGTAGAAAATACGAGGGGGATGTGTTCCAAACATTTTCAATGGATAAAGTCCTAAGCCAATCCATTCAATGCAGTACGCGGCTTAATGGTCGGGCGTATAGTAAGGGCGATTGACCCTAGATTTGGTTTTGATGACAAGATCGGATTATTGGCGGTTTGGTTATGGTGTAAGTGGAAATCGGTAGTACTTAGATATGATCTAAGAGTATGGCCGATATATAGGATAGAGGTTTATGGAATTAAATAATGGAATCGAACCACACATTTTTAGACATTGTCCTTAGGATATCGGATGGAATCTTAATGTGTGTTAACTTGTAGTTTCAGGAACTGAGGTTGATTGTGGTAAGGCCAAGGAGCCGTGAAGTCTCTATCAGTGAACAAATGTGTGGTGTGTGGATAGATCGGCTTAGGAATGAACTTACGGTAGCGTATAGTGCAAACTGAATTTATTTATCGAATATAATTTTTTTTATTTATACAAGATCGATTTACCTTGTTATTTGTCTATTTGGATCGATTTGTTTATGAACCTCATTACACTGAAAATTACGTAGAAAATAATGGACTTTAAAAGAATCAAATGAGAATATGGAGTTAATGTAAGGCCGCAGGTCTTGTTGGGTCTAAAATCCCATGATCAGGTCTTGCACCAGCTCTCTAATGCGAACTTATGAGTGCGATCGACACTCCTTCCTGACAAGCGGTAAGAACCAATTCGATTTTTTCACTCAGTTATCTAAACCAGCTTTCACGTGCATCTAACAACCTAGCTCAAGAGAATTATTATCAAGTAAAGAACCTACTTTTGTAGTTTTCTATTATCCTAAGATCAGGGTTCTAGTTAAGTTTTCTATAACACAAGCAGATAGATCAATTATGTGCATGAATCTATTAAATCACCCTAGCAATTATAATCTCAGAAGAACATCAAAACCCTAGAAAATCTAAACTTAGCAATGGATCTACTCACACATGATTGATGAAACAAATATCATAGATGAATATAATAGAATATAAATCAATAGAAAAACAAGGAGTACAAGGAGGACCCTGAAGGAGTTCTCCCTTCTCTCCTATTCCTAAAACTAAGAATAATATAAAGTTTAGCCTAAACAATGGCTTAGAAAACCAATAGTCGGCTAAGGGCATTCTGTTAACTTGTAGTGACTTGTGGGCCTTAGTTGGTCTTTAAGTAGACTCAGCCTATCTTCTGGCATCACTGCCGATCGACAGTAGGAGGTTTGTGTCGACTGATACTCCTTCTAAATATCGACAGCTTCCTCTCGCGAGGCAGACGTACCACTCTTTAGTAAAACGGCCATAACTTTAGATCTAACATTCATATGGACCTCAAACCAGTGGAATTGGAATGCTAACTGAAAGTTCTATCTTGTTGCAAAATATGAGCTGAATTGCACAGTAGGAAGATCTCCATCCCTAGCTAGACCTCTGAAGCATTTGAAGCATCAGAGTCAAGTATGGATGAGATATCACAAACTTTTTGAGATGTTCTGCGACAACCAAATATAGGTCATGCGTCATATTATGAGACGAAGAAGCTGACTAAGTCGCTTGGTCACCTTGTCGTCAAGATTGATATTTGTGAGGATAATTGTATGTTATTTTGGAAGGAAGTTCACGAGATGTTGGTGTGTCGGGTTTTGGGAAAAATATGTATCACTAGAACCATGGGAAGGGGAAAAGACGTCCAAAACAAAGAAATTTTTATATGCATATTACGTAGAGGTTGAAGCGTCTGTACCAACAAAAGGGCGACTGCATCACAAATGTGATGGCACACAGAATAGGTCTCTACCGAAGGAGAAATGCATCACCCTTCTTAAGCAGCAGCGTAGAAACATCTTAACAAGATATATCCTAATTCCCTGCGGAAACTTGAAAGTCTATCTAAGATTAGCAACAGATGGATTTAATCCAGTGGGCATGAGTGGTGAAGCCCACTCGTTTTTGCCTATAATCGTAACCCCGTATAACCCACCTCCTGGTATGTGTATGAAATGAGAATATTTCTGTTTATCAGTAGTAGTTCATGGGCCAAAACAACCAAATAAGAGCCTAAATATCTATCTGCAGTCGTTAATTGAAGAATTAGAAATTTTATGGACTCGCAGAATAGAAGCATATGAGATCTCGAAGAAGCAAAATTTCATGATGTGAGCGACACTAATGTGGACAATTAATGACTTTCCCACTTACGGCTGATTTCGGGTTGGATGACTCATGATCATTTAGGTTGTCCATATTGTGTAGATGATACAAATTCATTTTTGTTAACATGGAAGGAAACATACCTGGTTTGACAGTCATCAAATGTTTAGGCCTAAGGATCATCCTTACAAGTGAAATTCCAATCGCTTGGACGGGGGAAGACAGTAACTGATGATCTTCCACCAAGTTTGACTGGCAACGAAATTATGTAAGAAAGAATATTCAAAATCGAATTACTGCACCAAACAACTTATTGTGGAGGAAAAGAACATGAGAACTCTGCTCGTAATATATCTAGCTACAAAAAGATCACAACTAGGTCAAGAAGAGTATTGATATACCATAGATTTTACCTATTTTACCTATGATATATAGAGTACTTTTCGTGTCTTTTATATGCATTTGGTACTGTTTTAGAGTATTTACAGGTCCAAGTACTCATTGGAAGCAATTGGAGCTTTTGAGCTATTTTGGAGCATTTAGGATGCTTAGGAGAAACTTAGAGTCGGATCCAGATTGATGAGTGAACCATCGATCGACGTCACACACTATGCGTCGATCGACAGCCAGGTCGACAGTGATATTGGTGAAAGCTTGAGAAATTACAAATTTTACATAGAAGTTTTATTATTTGCAAAATAAGTCTCTGGCCGAAATTTAGACTATTTATTAGGGTTTTTTATCCTAATTTTGACCTAAGAAAGAGTTGTCTTCTAAGTTACACAAGAGTTTGAGAATTAAGAGTTGGAACACACTGCTACATCTATTGGGGAGAAACATCTGATCATCATTACAGAGAAGATCTTGAACTCTTTATCTTTTTACTCATATTATTTTATGCATTTTATTCAGAATTTATTCATGTTCTGTATTACTATGTCTGAGTAGTTCACTGTTAGATTTAGGGTTATTCAATGGTAATAATGTATTCCTGATTTTGTAGAATTGTTAGGGTAATCTTCTTGGTTCTTTGTTTTAGTTACTCTTAATGCTAACCCCTCAAACTGCGAAACCAGTACTGTTTAGAGTGAGCATCAATCGATAACACTTAGTGGAAATTGATTGATACTCAGTTGAGATGCGCGAGAGCGATCTCCTAAACCCTAAGGTTTGACTTCAGAACAATGCTTAAACAAAACCCTAACAATCTATTAATTTGTAGTATCTAATCTTACCTACGAATTTCCCCTAAGTCGAATCTCTTAATTTGATCTTCACAAACCAAATCAATCTTGAAATCGCTTTTATTGTTATTATTAAAATTCATCTAGCTTTAATTCGAAAACAATAAGTCTATTGTGCAATCCTAGAGTCTCTGTGGATTCGATCCCTAACTACTACACTGGACCTCTTATTTGAGAGAGTAAAAGTGGGAAAATGAGTTAATTGGAAAGTGAAATAAAACCCCACATCAAATTTGGCGTTATTGCCGGAGACTCTTTCTTATTGCCATTATAATTCGTTTGAATATTGTGTACATTTTACATTAGTGTCTGCTCATTTAATCTTTCCCTAAACCTCATGATACATGTACTAAAAAGGGAGAATATGGATTCAGGACGACAAGGATTGATCGACGGAGTTCATCCGGAATTTATCGACGCTGGTCCACTACCGTCGAGAGTCACCCTTCCATTGCTATCGATCGATACCGATTAGCCGGAAGCAGGTAAGTATGCCTTTACTGATTCTGATAATAAGAATGTAGTCTTGATAGAACCTATGAACAATAAAATCAACAAAGTGAGCCAACTAATTAATTATCAAGAGTCTGCAATCCCCAATCAAATCACTAAATCTCCGAAGGATTAGATAAAGCATGAATTGCCAATGCTAAAATACCTAAACCCCAGCAGGACCTATTCCAATAGATCCGCAATTCGATTATCCGATAACATTACTGGAAGCTCTAGGCTTGATATCGACTTACTAATCATGGCGCGCAAAAACCAGTTCAGCGGTTTTTCTACCGAACACCCGAACGATCACATCGAGATGCTAGAAGACATGGTGAACGACGATTTCAATCGCTGCAAAAAAATTCCTTTCTCCCTAGAAGGTGACGCCACGAGGTGGCTGAACCAGCTACCACCAGGATCCCTGACTTTTTGGGAAGATATTAGAAGCGCTTTCATCAATTACTTCTTTGACGAGGAGAGATACTGGAAGCAAGGAGAGAAATATCCACCTTATTCAAGGTAACCGCAAATCTTTTAAAATCTCTTGGATGAGGTTCAAGAGCTACCAACTTTCGTGCCCGCACCATGAGTTCTCAGAACCCCAACTCATCAACACCTTCTATAGAGGACTGAACCTAGACTATCAAACCATCCTTGACACAGCCAGGAAAGGGAACTTCGGCACCCAAAGCCCTTCAAGTGCTAAAAGGTTGATAGAAAACATAGTTTTAGGTAGAGCTTTTGAAAAGAGAGACACCGAAAAGAAGGAACCACCAATGTTCGCGGAGGAGAAGGACTCGATCCGAGTTAGAAAAACTCTGGTAGCAGTTGCGACCCTTCTGGACGGACATGGCTTGTCTCAAAATTATGCTGAGGAAGATGACGTTTCTTCCAACTTCAAAAAACGATTTGAGTTCTCTGAGGTGATGAACTTGAATGATTAATGATTTAGGGAAAGCAATGGCAATTTCGTAAGCAGCTACGATAATACTGTGAACAAACAAGAAAGGAATTAAAAGTCGAGAATGAATCAGGTCTTCATAGGAAACCGTAGAATAACCTCCGATCTCAATGAGAAATCACATCTTATACACAAAGAGATGACAAAAAAATTTGAAACTCTGAGCGAACACATTAAGAGGATTGACAACCAAGTGCCAAGTTACGCTATGTACATCAGGAGAGAGGATGGACTTTTACCTGCTAAAACAGACGCTAACCTCAGGAACCATTGCAATATTGTAGCTTTACGAAGCGGTAGACAATTCACCCTTGGCGTTAAAGAGAGCATCACCATCGATGAATTCGAGTAAATCTCTAATATAGCCTATTATTACCAGTTTTTGGCCATGTTATAGGCTCTATTTAGGGTCTATTAGGGGAGAAGATTCATAACTCCGTAGGGAGATTTGTATTGGAACCCCGGTATTTTATCTGCGCATTATATTCAGATTATTATTCTTACTTTGATTATGTCTGAGTAGTTATCAACTAGATTTAGGGTTGAATGATAGCAATCATGAATTTGCGCAAAAGTAGGATTTAAGGTTAAGTTAATATCCATCAATTGAGTTGTGCTTAATGTTTGGATTATAAAGTAGCTAAATAGGATCCTGAAAGTAGGACATGGACGACTACGAGAGTAGGTTATGTGCCAAAATAGACTCCGTTGAACTAGGTTGTTAGGCGCATGGCGGACATATCAAATCTCGTTCACACTTCCTTCTGATTTCACCATTGATCGATATCAGGCCTTAGCCGTCGGTCGATGGTCTTTCCTTTTGCTCACATACGAGAGTTGGAGTTAAAAGGGTCAAAATAGTTAATATATGAGTTCTAGAATATTTACATATCCGTGCTTCTTATTCCCTATAATTCATTGAGCTTACACTATTAGCATATTTCTGTATTGCATCTACACCTTCCAATAAATAATATTTCCTTAAATTGATTATTTGCTACCAATATATATATATATAATCACCTAGCTTAGTCTTTAGAAATAAGAAATCTATTGTGTGACATTGTTCTCTGTGGATTCGATCACTAAGTACTACACATGATCTATCTTGGCAAGAGTATTGTTTTGTGTGTTAGGATTAAGGGTTAATTTGACAGTTAATTGTTTAGGATATTTATACCCTGGTTGAGCAATAAACACACCTATGTGTCAAATTTGGTGTCGTTGCCTAGAAGCATTAATTGCCATTAGAATTAATTTCTAGATTTAGTTTAGGTTTATTTTTACTTTCAAGTTACTAATTTTATTTTATTTTTGTTTTCCAGGTGCATGCAAAAGAGTACCAGGAGAAATAAATGACAAGAATTACTATTCTCAGACCCACAGAAACTCCAATGTACGATCCGCAAAGAAAGACGACAAGCATCGATCGACGGCATCCACTCAGTGTCGACCGACACTTCTTTACGGACAGCATCGATCGACAGCATCGATCGACGACAACAGACGAGTTCAGATTGTTGCGCCTATAGTAGTTGTTCAGAATGAGAATGGAGACTTCATGACCTCAACGGTCATCTACGTAATGCAGTAGTTCAAAAAATTGACGATCAAGGGGATTTAATCCCTGATACAAAAGCATAAGCAAACGCTGCAATAGCTCAACCTGAAGCTAAGCCCAAGTTGCTAGAGGCATGGAGATTTCAAGGCCAATCAGAAGACCATGGATCAAATTTATGTTTGACAAAGTACTGGAGGGACAGCAGAAGATGATTGTGGATTTCAATGGGAAGTTAGATTTCATGTACCTCCACCTAAAAACAAAGATTGAAGATCTCGACACCCGTGTGGAAGATCTGGAGAATCAGGTGACTCAGACGAGTGAACCTTAAGAGATACGAGGCTATGGTTAGGGAGAAGGAAGAATCTGGACAGGAACATAACATCAATGTTGTGTTTGATGATAATTTTTGGGTAGAAGACAAAAAAGAAAGGCCACAAGAGGAAGGTTCCGTATATGAAATTCGAGTTCGTTAGGCAGTTTCCACAGGAATCGATCGACACAAGATATTGAGAATCGATCGACGGTCTCTGTTGAGTTGGCAGAATCGGGAAAATATTTGAGCATCGCTCGACGCAAAGATCGTAAAATCGATCAATGGTACCTAGTAACAAAACGAGTTCATCAACTAAAGGTCACAAATACGACAACTCCAGAGCAGAAGATGGATACATCAGGGCCTATGATGGTTGATAAGGCTATCGAGGGTCATCCTAGGAAAATGCCAAGAATCATTCTGAAGAAGAAAAGTGATCCTGGGAAGTTTGTGGTGCCATGTCTGATCAAAAGCCACGAGTTTCCCAACTCCCTTTGTGACACTGGATCATCATTGAGCATCATACCTTGAGCTATGATAGAGACGTTGAACCTGAGAATGGAGCCCTCCAGTGATTCTTTCATTTTTGTGGATTGCTCTAGGGCAGATTCAGGAGGTATTTGTAGAGATGTCCCACTGCAAATTCGGAACGTCTTAGTCCCAATAAACTTCCATGTGATGGACATAAATATCAATTGGAACTCTTCTTTATTACTTGGAAGAGCTTTCATGGCCACCGTAGGAGCGATCTGTGACATGAAGACAAACAGCTTGTGCCTTTCCTTGATTGATCATAATGTGTATTATGAAATTTATAAGAATAAACCTACCCTCACGAAATTGTGCAATGATGCTGAGCTTGTGGCTACATGCTTTTGCTATTGCGAGTTCAATGAGGAATCAGAAGAAGGAGCATCGATCGATAACCAACGAAGACCATCAATCGACGGACTTACAGTTCAACAATCGATTGACACCCACCCTGTTGAATCGTTCGACACTAAAACGAAAGAACCAATCAACAACTACCATGCAGATTTCGATTACAACCCAGCCTACCTTGAGTATGAAAGAAGATTACAAAGAAGAAGAGATGATCAAACACCAAGGGATTGCTATGGAAGAGGCTGGTGTATTTCATGTTTCCCATCAACTTGGGAAATCGACATCGATCGACAGCAACCATACACTATCGATCGATACTGGGAATGAAGCAGAGACCGAATGAGATTCAACTACAGAACGCGAAAGGGAATATGGTTTTCTATAACCAGATGAGTCAGGTATTATGAGAGATCCATATTATCACGCAAGACCCATGGATGGCATAATTCTACTTATTACGAAGGAAGATGTGGCAGATATACTTGCAATGGCCAATGGAGCTGGAAAACGTTTTGGCCACCTGTCTGATTATCGAGCATCGATCAACAGTCTCCATACACGATCGATCGACATCCATCAGACTTACAAAGGATACAGTAGACCTTACAAAGAATACGATGCAGATTACGGAGAGGAAGAACTGAGTGAGTCTTGCTGCCTGGCACTGGAAGATGCTGGCTAGGTAATGAATGCGAAAGTGGGTACTCGAGCATTGATCGTCGGCATATCTTGGCCATCGAACGACATCAAACGAAAACCAGAAAGATTACTTGGAGAAGAAGATACAGAAGATGGTTATCTCAGACCAGATAAGTTTGGAATTTTCATAGATACAAAAGGACGTGCAACAGATCTTTATGGGAGAATTCTAAATCTACCTAAGAAGGATGTAGCAGACGCCCTTGTTATGGCTAATGGATTAGGAAATTTATTTGGACTACAACAACAGCCATCGATCGACGCACATGTACCGGCATCGATAGACAACAAGGAGCAGAAGCACGAGCCTATCCAAAATCAAACATCGATCGAAAACAACAAGCATGCATCGATCGATTCCACCATTTCTGGAGTCCATGAGTTATATACATCTATCCCCTTTAGTTCAGAAATCCAGGATCAATCGGTTGGATAAATCCACTACTGATAGACGGTCGCGTAGAGTATGGAACGAGAGCTTATGATGCTGATGGCAGAAGAATTTTCTATTTGGAAAAGAAAGATGAGTATGGCATCTACAAAGATGAGAATGGTAATGCACGAGCTATAGACAGAAGAGTTGTGAATGTGCAAGAAGAAGATATCATAGCAGTTCTAGAGGGAGCTACTATGTTTGAGTACAACTACATATGTTTACCTGAAGATGCAGCAAAGGTCACTATGTCTAGGAAGAGATAAAAGACATACAGTAGAGCAGAAAGTGACGATATTGTGAATGAGATCTACAAAGCTCAAGAGATTTCATTAGATGATTTCTATCGGAGGCTTGATGATGTCTACTATCCAATAGACAAATTCCTCACCGGTTTGACTACAAGCATGGATGAGATGAAGCAAGATTTGGATACTGTTCAAAGACAGCCTGCAAGTGGACCAGATAGAGTGACATTGATCGACGGCACATCATGACATCGATCGATACTGATTTCGACAGACAGGAGTACGCAGCAGAAAAACAATTAGAAGACTGGTTCAATGAGATTACTCTTTCTCAAAACCTGATGCAAGAAGATATTTCTCAGAAATTGGAGGATATGTCAGAGACTATAGCTGCCAGACTAAGAATTCTACGGCGAAGTATTGAGAATCTACATAGGAGAATGCATTCAGTGGAGGTTACTAAGGAGATCATAAAGAATGAGAAAGCCAGAGGAGATGAAGCAAGGAGAAACTTCGTTGGTACATGGTTTGAGAAGATCAACGAAGATGTAGACACTTGTTTTCCAAGTGTGTATCCACCTCCATTCTAGTCAGAAAGTTCAATACGTCGAGCTTAAGATTATAACCAAGTACTGAGTGGGAGGCAACTCACTGTTTAGTAAGTTTTTATTTAGTTTTACTTATACTACTACTTATTTTTGAGTTTTACTTTGTTTTCACAGACTATTTGAGTCATCATCGACTGACACCATAGAGGCAACGTCGTTCGACAATGGATCGCGACCATCGATCGACCAAACCCGCCAACCATCGATCGACGCCTCTTACAGAGAGAGGTATCAATTTCTCTACTTAAGCTATTTACTTATGATTTGATTTTTCCTAACCAATCCAGGGCGGATAACACTGGGGACAGTGTAATTTAAGTTTGGGGGAGGTTCGCTAATGCTATTTTATTGTTTTGAGTTTTATTTACTATCTATATATAAGTTTTTCAAAAAAAAAATAGAGTCAAGAAGAGGACTATGATCAAGATTTATTATTGACTACCACACTTTAGCACTATTCTTAGAAGGTTGTTTGCAGAGATTACTAGAGATACCAAAGTGGATCATCATGCAGCTATATACACTTGCTTAGAAAGTTTGAAGGAACCAAAGCTGATTTCCAACACTAATCCTGACATTATTTTCTTGCTTTGGGATTTGGTATACACTGGATAGGATTCCTTCTACAAGTCTGGAAGGTAAAAGTTTGTGTGCTTCTGATTCCCCTTTCTTTCCCATTTGAGATTAAAAAAGGAGACAAACAGAACTTGGTGGCTACAACCATTAAAGCTTGATTCATATGATCCTAGAACGAGATAAATGTCAAAAAGAAGTGAACAGGATATGGTGGCAAAAATCATTAGGGCTTGATTCATGGAAGCCTATTCAAATATCACTGTCAATTAAAAAAAATAAAATGATAGCCTCAAAAGAAGGGAGACATTGACTGAGAGAAGTGAGAAGAGAGAAGAGAGAGAGGAAAGGAATCAGAGAAGACTACATGTGTGTTCAGATACTTACAGAGGTAAGAGTCCATATATCCTTTGATCGATACTCCCAATGTAAAGCTTGCACTTTTATTTTATGCAAAAAAATGAAATCAGTAGAGGGGTGAGCCAAACTAGTATTCGTTAAGTTGTTGGTAGAATGGATTTGGTTGCTATACTAGGAGAGTGTATATAAAGTTTCTCTGTGATTGACTTGATAGGATGTGGCTGCAATAAAGTAATGTGATAGTTATACTTAGACATTATGTGAGTCTTCGCTTTTCAAAACTTCTTTCGCAGGCTTGTTTGCTTGAGGACAAGAAAAAGGCTATGTCTGGGGGAGTTGATATAGCCTATTTATTACCAGTTTCAGGCCATGTTATAGGCTCTATTATCCGTACCTGATCATTAGAAGAGTCGAAGTACAAGACTGTCGTCGATCGACGACACTACCTTCGCGTCGACCGATGTTACATGACCAAGATCGATTGATTCTGGACACTTCACATCGACCAATGACCAATTCGTAGACAGCCAATTTCAAGCCCAATTTAGAGACAAGACACAAGATTTTAGATTACCCCTAAACGAGTTTTGACCTAGATTTTAGGGTTTTGTATTTATACTTTATGTATTACACCAATGGGTGCGTGTGTGCGGTGTGTGAGTGGTGCGTGCAAGGGCAGTTTGCCAGTGGCAGATCGTGTGCGCCAACACTCCATTATAGTTTTAGGATTTATTTAGGGGAGAAGATTCATAACTCCTTAGGGAGATTTGTATTGGAACCTCAGTATTTTATCTATGTATTATATTCAGATTTAGGGTTGAATGATAGCAATCATGGATTAGCCAAAAAGTAGGATTGCTAAGTTAAGTTAATATCCATCAATTGAGTTATGATTAATGCTTGCATTCTAGAGTAGCAAACTAGGATCCCGAAAGTAGGACATGGACGACTACGAGAGTAGGTTCTGTGCCAGAATAGACTCCATTGAACTAGGTTTTTAGGTGCATGCGAGAGCTGGTCTAATTCGCTTGGTGAACAAATCAAATCTCGTTCACACTTCCTTCTGATTTCACCGTCGATCGACATAAGGCCTTAGCCGTCGATCGATGTTCTTTCCTTTTGCTCACATACAAGAGTTGGAGTTAAAAGGGTCAGAATAGTTAATATTTGAATTTTAGAATAGTTAATATTTGAATTCTAAAATATTTACATATTTGTGCTTCTCATTCCCTATAATTCATTGAGCTTGAAAATCCTAGATCTAGCATATTTACATTTTCATCTAGTTAGTCTATTATCATATTTCCATATTTACACTCTTAGCATATTTCCATATTGCATCTACACCTTCCAATAAGAAATATTTCCTTAAATTGATTACTTGTTACCAATATATATATAACCACCTAGCTTAGTCTTTAGAAATAAGAAATATATTGTGTCATTGTTCTCTGTGGATTCGATCTCTATGTACTACACCTGATAACTCTTGGCAAGAGTACTGTTTTGTGTGGTAGGATTAATGGTTAATTTGACAGTTAATTGTTTAGGATATTTATACCCTGCTAGAGCAATAAATACACATGTGTGTCAATTGTAACAAATTAAAACGAAAAATTGCATCCCATCCCGCTCAAAATTTACGAGAAAGATCTCGATATCCTTCCTGAAACTGGAGTATTAGACCAAAATAACGACCTTGAGGACTTAATTAGTGAGCCTAAGGGAAAGAACACAGACGTATGAGACATCGCTCAACACCCCTTACCGGATATCAATCAACACTCCGAGCCTATAATTGATCGACTCTCTAACCCAAGAATCGATCGACATTCTGACCCAGAACCAAACGAACCGGTTAGGACAATGTTCTACAAATCGAAACCCCCCTTTCCTCCAAAAAAAAGCTAAGAAAATGAAGAAGAAGCTGGGAAAAGCAATATGCAAGAAAGCGTTTGACAAAGTAAACATTGACATGCCACTAAGCGATGACATTCACATCTCGTTTGCCATTTAGCAGTACGTGAAAGATGTGATTCCATGAATCAGAACACTGCGTGATGATGGTATCTGAAGAAGTGAGCGAAATTATTCAAGGAAAAACTCCAGTCGAACGCCCTGATCCCGGTAGTTTCGCTTTGGACTGCACTATTAGCAATGAGAGATTTCAAAGATCCCTCTGCGATCTAGGCTTTAGTGTCAACCTGATGCCTTATTCCATTGCTGTCACTCTCGGGCTAACACAGTTTCAACCTACCAGGGCCACTCTCGTTTTAGCTGATAGATCCACTAGAATTCTGGAATGTGTACTTGAGGACGTTCCCGTACGCATTCATAACTGTGATATACCTACAGATTTCAGAGTGCTTAAATATGACCGAGAACCTCGAAATCCAATTATCTTAGGAAGTCCTTTCCTGGCCACTGTCGGGGATATTATTGATGTCAGAGAAGGACGTTTATGCCTCAACACCCGGAAGATACCGATGGTCTTTGACTTAGATAAGATAATAAAACGACCTTTGATCGACGGTGAAAACTACCATATCGATTACCTTTCCGACCTAGAAAAAGAATCATTCATAGATATGTGCTCGAACGAACCACTAGAGAAAGCTATCACATTTCCTGAAGGCGGCATCTCTACGTTAGAAGATCGCACTAGAGAGTATACAAGATTAATGGATGCCACAGGAAAAATGTTAATGTCGACCTTGACAAACTCGATCTATCGACCCCCGTCGATCGACACCCAATATCACCGTCGATCGACAAGGTATTGTGACCGATGACTGGAGCAAGGAAAAAGCACCAAAAATCAAGCTTAAACCACTTCCAATCGGGCTTAAATATGCTTTTCTTTACGAAAATTCATATCTTGTCATAATAAATGCAAACTTGAGTAGCAGAGAGCAAGCATTGTTGCTGAATAAACTTCAGAAGCAACTGGATCAGTCTGTTTCATGTTGTCCCAAAGAAAGGAGGAATCACTGTGGTAAAGAATGACAACGATGAATTGATCCCTACTAGAATTGTCACTAGACACAGAATGTGTATCGATTACAGGAAACTAAATGTTCCCACATGAAAAGATCATTACCCTTTACCTTTTATCGATCAGATGTTAGAAAGGCTTGCAAGCCACGAATACTATTGTTTTCTCGGCGGGTATTCTGGATTCTTCCAAATCCCCATACATCTGGACGATCAAGAAAAGACCACCTTTACTTGTCCCCATGGAACATTCGCATATTGCAGGATGCCATTCGGACTCTGTAATGCCCCTGCGACTTTCCAAAGAGGCATGATGTCGATATACACCGATGTGATCGAGGACTTCATAAAGGTTTTCATGGACAAATTCTCGGTATATGGTCCAAACTTCAAAACATGTCTTCATAACTTGTGTAAGGTACTAGCTAGATGCAAGGAGAAAAATCTGGTTTTGAACTGGGAAAAAATATCATTTTATGGTTAACAACGGATTTTTCTTGGGACACAATGTTTCAGCAGCTGAAATTGAGGTAGACAAGGCAAATATTGAATTAATGACTGGACTGCCACCACCAACAAGTGTCAAAGACGTTAGAAGTTTTCTAGGACATGATGGATTCTATAGGCGATTCATATAAGATTTTAGCAAAATTGCTAGTCCCCTTACTGGGCTCATGTGCAAAGAGGTGAAATTTGATTTTCCACCTGAATGTCTTGATGCCTTTAATGAAATTAAATCAGCGCTCATTTCCACCCCTGTTGTCGAAGCATCAGACTAGGATCTACCATTCGAATTTATGTGTGACGCCCGCGATTTCGCTGTAGGCGCAGTACTTGCACAAAAGAATGACAAAATTTTGCATGCCACATACTACGCCAGCAGAACTCTAGACGATGCGCAACGCAATTATGCAACAACGGAAAAAGAGTTATTGGCTATGGTATTCGCCTTCGAGAATTTCTGACCCTATCTAGTCAGTTCAAAGCTAGTAGTTCACACTGACCACGCGGCATTGAAATACTTAATGAACAAAAGGACGATAAGCCGATACTTTTGCGATGGATTCTACTTCTCCAAGAATTCGACATAGAAGTCAAAGATAAGAAAGGAGTAGAAAAGGGTGTCGCAAATCAGTTGTCACGAATAATAATTGATGACGACATCCATATAGATGATTTCTTACCTAAAGAAAATGTCTACTTAACAAAATCAAATTTCATTGGTAGAGTCAGTTCAGCGCATGAAATGGAATTGATCGACACCATGCTAAGCCCATCGAATGACTACATCCGTACGCATCGTTCGATGTTGCCCATACACCGTCGATCGACAATAAACTTGAGAAGGACGATTAAATAATCATTCCAATAAATATCGACGTCAGTTGTAACCCTTCGATCCCGACTAATGACTCTCCAGAGGTAGAAATTTGAGTTGGGGGTGTGTGCACTAAACACCACTGATAGACCTTAGTATGCAGATATAGTAAACTATCTTGCCGCCGAAGCAGAATCTGAACTCTTCAAAGGATATCATAAAAAGAAAATTTGAGAGAAATCCAGAGATATCACTGGGATGAACATTATATTTACAAACATTATTCTGACAGCAAATACAGATGATGTGTTGCCGAAAGCAAAACTCCAGAAATTTTATATCATTGTCACGGATCCGATTACGCTGGACATTTCGTTAGTTTTAAGACAGTGTCAAAAATCCTACAAGCGGGCTTTTGGTGGCAACCTATGTTTCAAGCTTACGTAGTGAAATGCGACCCCTGCCAAAGAAAAAAACAAAACGGAACAAAATTTCATACATGAAGTTGAAGTGTTTGATTGTTGGGGCATCAATTTCATGGGCCCTTTCCCTTCTTCGCACGGAAATAAATACATATTGGTTGCAGTAGACTATGTATCTAAATGGGTGGAAGCGATAGCAACTCCAGAAAATGATGTTGTCGTAATCGTTAAACTTTTTAAGAGTATTATCTTTCCCAGATTTGGAGTTCTGCGAATCATAATAAGCGTGGAGGTACCCACCTCATTAACAAAGTGTTCGAAAAACTACTCAAGAAACATGGAGTTCACCATCGAGTAGCTACACCCTATCATCATCAGACCAGCGGGCAAGTAGAAGTATCTAACCGTCAGATCAAAGAAATCCTAGAAAAGACTGTAGGATCAACAAGTAAAGATTTGTCTTTGAAGTTAGATGATACACTTTGGGCATACCGAATAGCGTTTAAAACACCATTGGGAACTACCCCATTTCACCTAATCTATGGAAAAGCCTGTCATCTCCCTGTAGAACTAGCGCATAAAGCCGAATGGACCATAAAAAGGATAAACTTTGATGCTAATCCCGCAACAAAAATAGATTAATTCAACTAAATGAGCTCGACAAAATCAGATATCGCGCCTAAGAGAACTCGAAATTGTAGAAGGAGAGAACGAAAGCCTATCACGACAAGAAAATTATTTCACGGCACTTCGAACCGAACGATCAAGTACTCATATACAACTCTCGGTTAACTCTACTTCCTTGAAAACTATGTTCTTGTTGATCCGGACCCTTCATCATTAAAAAACTACGCCTTACAGGAAAATTGTCCTATTTAATCCTAAAGAAGAGGATTTCATGGTGAATGGAGAGCGAGTGAAACATTACTGGGCAAGATCTGAAATTCAACATACTCAGACCATGCGTCTAGAGGTGCCAAACCCCGAATGATAAACCCATTTTTCGTCAAGCTAACGACTTTAAACAAGCGTTGAGTGGGAGGCAACCCATTAATAATAAATATAAATAACAATAATAAAATAATAATAATAATAATAATAAAATAAATAAAAAAGAAGAAAAAATATATATATATATATATATCATAGTAATAATTAATTAATTAATTAATAACAAATATATAATTTATGCATTTACAAATTTCTTAAGTGAATGTGGAGTCAGCGAACAGACCATCGATCGACGCCCCTATAGGACCGTCGATCGACGGTCGTGTGTCGTGTAGGTTCACTCGACATGACCCCGCTTCATAAATCACTTTTCTCCGAAACCGCCAAAAACACACACGAGTAAACACTCGATTTCTCTCCCAAATTTTGGCCACTTTTGCTCGTTTTTAGCCTATATCAATCGATTTTTACCTTTCTACCTGTCTAGTTCACTAAATCACTCAATCATCAAGGTATGTTCTCTAAATCTCTTAGTTTATGGAACTTTTTAGGGTTTGAAGAAAAATCGATTTTTTTGTGTGGATTAACTTGGTATTTAGGACGTTTTAGGGTAACAGAGTACTAGATTAGGAACTATCTATCATCTTTACATATGATTTGCATAATTTGAGTTTGTTCTTTTCGATTTTGTAACCCTTTATCCGCGATAGACCATCGATCGATGCCCATGAGTCGCCGTTGATCAACGGCCATGAGGTGCTATCGATCGATACCCATGTAGTGCCATCGATCGATTGTTGCTCTTTTAGTCTCGACATCAATTATAAATCTTGGTTTTACTTTTACATGCAGATGGAGGAGAGGCAAACAAAAGCACAATACGAGCCCGGTAGCACCAGTGCTCCACCACGGGGTCCTCCATGCTGAGACCCTTGGCCAAAAGAAGAGGAGGACTTACTTGTGACATTCTAGGATTATCCCAACCCTCAAAAATCTGTGGCATCGAGGGAATTAACACATTGCCCCGCGCACGAGGAGTGGGATGATTTTGACAGCCTCTACTACAACGCTTGGCAAAGCGTTTCCACCGAGCCCCCCAAGTTCGTCGATACGCACACTTTAAAGAAGTTGGGGCTCTACGCAGACTCTAGACAGATGGTGCATGAGCTAGGAATGGGCACCATGGCTACTAAGCCATATCCTCTATATCCCGACCTGGTCTGACAGTGCATAGCTACGGCTCAGGTGATCTACAAGAGCCCTCGGGTAAAGGTGGCGCATGAGGCCACCCTGACTTTTCTCATTAGAGGCATCCGGTACCGGATCCCTATCCCGCAGCTTTGTGACATTTATGGGTTCGACATTGGTACTGGAACCTGTACAGTCCCTCCTTTCCCTTGTCAGCCTACCTTCTGGGCCTCACCGCGACAGGACACTTTGACTCCGGCTCGGCCCCTAAGATAGACGTCCGTCACCCCATCATGCGTTATTTCCTGAAGGTCCTTGCCAACACTCTGTTGTGCAAGATGGAACCCAACAAGTTTTGGGTTCAGGATCTGACATTGCTATACTATTCCGTCAGGGAATTAGTTAGGCTCGACGACGAGGTCTTTCCCCTACTAGTGAACGATCAGCGGGTGAACTTGGGGGCTATATTTTCTGACCACTTGGAGACCTTAAAGGACAAACCCTTCAAGAGTTTTGGCTCGAAGAAGGAGACAATTGGGAGCCTCTTGACACCTCTCTTCAGATTTATTGGCATTAGCTTCGAGGGAGCTGCGGTACATGGACGAGGGTCACTTGAACAGGACCCAGTGGCTGAAGGAGGGACGATATTGGTCCTTCGTGGATGACGAGGAGCCTCGGCTAATAGAGCTCCCAGCGTGCGAGGTGACAGACTTTGTTGATGATCCCCAGCGCCTCGCCTTCCGACCAGCTGAACAGCATCTCCACATGGAACCTCTCAGGGTATGGCGCAGAGGAGGCCTCCTACCAGCCCATCCGGTCGCAGCAGCAGCAGCGGACAAGCCAGCACAGCCACCTCCATCTCTCCCAGCTTTCCCTCAGATCCCAGAGATCCCCATTCACGACCATGGTGTCTTCCAGCGGGTTGTAGTGGATGCACTTAGAGTGATATGGGACAGAGTGGAGACGATGTCTCGGTGCCAGGGTTTCAGCCGTCCCAGGACCAGAGCGAGATTGCAATAGGGAGAAGAACCACAGCACCAGCAGCCCGACATGGATACCTCAGACGAGGAGTAGTCCCTTTGATACTCTTTTGTCTCTTATTTCATTTTATTTTCAGACTTATACTCGTATATATATATATATATATTTGGTTGCATTTCGATTTAGACTATTTATTTATTGCTGTTTGGATGTTTTTAACGTGTGTTTGATTTTCTAACAGAGTTAACCCAAAGAGAGATGATCATATTGGAGAGTAGACACACACGATTTCAGTCTGTTAGCAAACCATTGATCGACGACAAGGTCATGCCATCGATCGATGGCACATTAGCAAGAAAGGCACAGTAGATAGTTCGAATCTACCATCGATCGATACCATCCGTTTACCATTGATCGACGATGATGGTCCACCATCGGTCGACACTCACTTATCGCCATCGATCGATACTCCTTCTAGAGTTGGTATATTCGGCTTTCTCTAACATTGTTTCCTAATGATTTAATTTCTCCTAAACCAATCCAAGACAGATTACACTAGGACAGTGTAATTAAAGTATGGGGGAGGTTCGCAAATGCTTTTTATTTGTTTTTGAATTCTATTGCTATAATTAGATAAGTTTTTCTATAGGTTTTTCAAAAAGATTTTATTGAGTCAAGAAGGAGACTATGATTAAGATTTCTTATTGACTAACCACACTTTAGCACCATTCTTAGAAGGTTGTTTACAGAGATTACTAGAGATACCAAAGTGGATCATCCTACCACTATATCACACTTTCATAGAAAGTTTGAATGAACCGAAGCTGATTTCCAACACTAATCCTGACATTAATTGCTTGGTTTGGGGCTTGGTATGCACTGGATCGGATTCCTTATGCAAGTCTGTACGTACAATTCATTGCACCTCTGGTCCCAACTCTCTATCTCTCTCTCTCTCTCTCTCTCTCTCTCTCTCTCTCTCTCTCTCTCTCTCTCTCTCTCTCTCTCTCTCTCTCTCTCTCTCTCTCTCTCTCTCTCTCTCTCTCTCTTCACCATCTATTTAAGTATTAAAAGATTGAGATGACTTCCCAAGATGCAGAGGGGTAGGTACATTACCGATGACCCCATTATTATAATTCAAAGGAACGATCACACATTGTTGGAAGCAAGGGATAGGTACATTACTGATTACCCGACTATTCGCCTACAACTTTGTTAAAAAAAACGAAAATTAGATGGCAAGATGGACTGTATCAGCATCATTGTCCATTAAGTTTGAGATCCAAAAATATTCAGAGAAAAAAGAGATGAGGTAATAAAGGGATCAGAGAAGATTTTGTGCCTAGTCGTCCAAAATTGAAGAGGTAAGAATCCATGTGCTCTTTGATCGATACTCTCAGGGTAAAGCCTGCACTTTTATTTTATGCAAAGAAATGAAATCAGTATAGGGGCGAGCCAGACTAGTATTCGCTGAATTGTTGGTGGAATGGATTTGGTTGCGATAGTAGAATAGGGTATATAAAGTTCCTCTGTGATTGACTTGATAGGATGTTTTTGCAACAAAGCAGGGTGACAGTTAGACTTAGACATTATGTGAGTCTCCGCTTCTAAAACCTCTTTCATAGGCTTTGTTTGCTTGAGGACAAGCAAGAGATGAAGTCTGGGGGATTTGATATACCATGAATTTTACCTATTTTACTTAAGATATATAGAGTATTTTTAGAGTTTTTTATATGCATTTGGTATTGTTTTTGAGTATTTACAGGTCTATGTACTCATTGGAAGCAATTGGAGCGTTTGGACTATTTTGGAGCATTTAGGATGCTCAGGAGAAACTCAGAGTCGGATCCACATTTACGAGTGAACCATCGATCAACATCACACACTGTGCGTCGATCGACAGCCAGGTCGACAATGAGATTGGTGAAGGCTTTAGAAATTATAAGTTTTACCCAGAAGTTTCATTATTTGCCAGACAAGTGCCTGGCCGAAATTTAGACTATTTATTAGGGTTTTCTATCTTAGTTTTGACCTAAGGCTAGAGGACCTAAGGAAGAGTTATCTTCTAAGTTACACAAGAGTTTGAGAATTAAGAGTTGGAACACATTGCTACATTTATTGGAGAGAAAGATCTGATCATCATTAAAGAGAAAATCTTGAACTCCTTATCTTTTTACTCAGATTATTCTATGCAATTTAATTAGAAGTTATTCATGTTCTTCATTGGTATGTCTGAGTAGTTCACTGTTAGATTTAGGGTTATCTAATGGTAATAATGTATTGCTGATTTTGTAGAATCGTTAGGGTAATCTTCTTGGTTCTCTGTTTAAATTACTCTTAATGCTAAGTTGAACTTTATCACCTCAACCTTGGAAATTAAGGTTCTATAGAGCAAGAGAGAGTTTGGTTATAACCTGGAATCTATCGTAAGCAATCTAAATAATCGGTAACAAACGAGAGCTGAATTGGAAGTTTAGAGAACCCATCAAATCGTGAAACCAGTACTGTTTAGAATGAGCATCGATCGATAAAACCTTGTGGAAATCCATCGATACTCAGTTGAGATACACAAGAGCGATCTCCTAAACCCTAAGATTTTAGTTCCGAACAATGCTTAATAAAATTTTAAAAATATATTAATATGTAGTATCTAATCTTACCTAAGATTTTCCCCTAAGTCTAATATCTTAATTTAATCCTCACAAACCAAATATGTCTTGAAATCGCTTTTATTGTTATTATTACAATTCATCTAGCTTTAATTCGATAACAATAAGTTTATTGTGCAATCCTATAGTCTTTGTGGATTTGATCCCTAAGTACTACACTGAACCTCTTATTTGAGAGAGTAAAAGTGGGAAACATGGTTAATTTCAAAGTGAAATAAAACCTCACATCAAGTATATTATGGGATTTACCTTATTGGAAAAACTTCTTCTCCGCCACAAATTTGACTTCATGCACGTCGAGAATTTTTTGGTAACATCTCGATTTCTGGTATATGTGGAAAGGTTTAAGAGAATTTATTTGGCTACCTATATCACCAAAGTACGCTTAACTTTTCCGGCACACATCTGTTTAAAATTCCAGGGTTAAGCATGCTTATGCTTGTGTAGTGGAAGGATGGGTGACCTGCCAGAAAGTTATTTGTGGTATTGTGCGAGTGAGGCTAAAGCACCGAGAAAGGTCATGTGGTGGTTGCATGGTTAGTAAACAAGACTTTCGAGCCTTCAAAAAATTAATGTACCGCCTGTCGCACGGGATGAGCCCATAGGCAGAGAGAGCGGGCGTGAGAGGCTGATTAGTTGTGGGTGGTCGGGGTGTTACATTAGGTATCAGATCTGGTTAGCCATCTCGCTTCTGACACGAGAGGAGTCTTAAAACTTGTCATGGTGTGCAACGTGGGTGTTGCACTCTGTCATTGAGGGTGAATTATAACATCTTGATTTTTGGTATATGTGGAATGACTTAAGAGACTTAATTTGCTACCTATGTCACCAAAGTGCGCTTACCTTTTCCGTCACACCATTCGTTTAGAACTCCAGAGTTAAGTGTGCTTTGGCTGGAGTATTGGAAAGATGGGTGACCTATCAGGAAGTGATTCGCGATACCGTGTGAGTGAGGCCAAAGCATGGGGAGAGTTCATGTGGTGATTGCAAGGAAAGGAAAGAAGACTTTCAAGCCATTGTAAAATTAACGCACTGCCTGTTGCACGAAATAAGCCCCACGGGCCAAAGTGAGCAGACGTGGGAGGTCCATTAGTTGTGGGTGGTCGGGGTTACAAATTTCTTTGATAATCTTATCAACACAGTGCTTAATATTCCATGGAAGAAAAATAATAATGCTAAGTCGTGGATGAATCTGCCTAAATTGTGTACAAGGCACGAGTTACATATTAAAGCGGATAGAAGAATGTCGGTCCCGATATTTCAGCTATCTAAGGAAGAAAAAAAGAATTTTTTGTGATGGCTAAAGAAGGATAGAAAATTTCCAGATAGGTATGCTTCAAATTTTAGTAGATGTATAGATGAGACAGATTTGAAGCTTTTAGGCCTAAAAAGTCAAGATTGTCACTTCATCATGCAACGACTTCTCCCATTTGTGTTTAAGGAACTACTTCCGAAAAGTGTTCACATTAAAATTTCTGGTACATAATCTTAATAATTATTTATGTATGTGTTATTATCCACTAACTCTTATTATTCTATGTAGAGGTAGCACTCTTCTTTTGTGATATCTCTCTGAAGATTCTAAAGAACGAAGATGTTGACATTTTAAAAGAAAACATTACGGTGTAGCTTTGCAATTTGGAAAAGATTCTACCACCTTCGTTCTTTGATATTATGGAACATCTTGCAGTGCATTTACCAGACGAGTCTGCTTTAGGCGTTCCAATGCAAGATAGATGGATGTATCCTTATGAGTGATACAAGTACCATTTAAAAAAGATAGGCAGATACTGCAGGTTTGATTATTACACAGTGTCTTAATGAGGAGATTTCAACAGCTTCTATAAATTTCTTTGGGAATCCACATGTGGTTTCTGAAGTTTCACTTTCTAGAGAAATTTGAATTACATATAATTATCCAGATGTACCTGCCATGTTTTACCATGATGGTCAGTTTAGTAGAAAAGTAGAAGAGAAATGGCTAACTGATGATGACTACACCGTCTTCCAACAATTGACAATGCTTAAATGTGATACATTTGAACCATACGAGAGTTATTTCCTACAATTTTAAATTTGTCACAGTTGTATCAATGTTTGTTGGAATTTATAATCTCTTTCTACAAATGCACATGATGTTTGAGGAGTGGATGATGGAGAGAAACCTACATTGCACAAGTAATGATCTACAACTAGCGAAAGACCAACATTTTGCAGAATGTGTGAAAAACTATGTGATTTTATGAAATTATTTTAATATCAACGGAAATTTGAAACTTGTCACTTCTAAGTTTAATTTTAATTAACAGGTTCGAGATATAATTAGAGTTTCGATTTGGGTTTCCATTTGGGTTTCAAGTTGTATTTGGGTTTCGGGTTTAGATTCAGTTTCTAGGGTTTTGGTTTTGGTTGGCATGTTTCGAGTTGGGTTTTGGGTTCGGGTTTGTATTGGGGTTTTGGTTTAAGGATAGATTTTGTATTCGGGTTTTGATTTACGGATAGGGTTTGCATATAGGTTTCGATTTAGGGTTAGAGTTTCTTTTGTGGTTTATGTTTTCTTACTCCTTTTGTTTCTCTGTCTATAGATATGCGACAGGGGAGACTCCAAATGAGAGGACCACCTTGGGGCTTGCTGCTATGACTCCAACTTCTGGTCTGTATGTACCTCGTGGAGCTGATGCCTCTTCAAGTGCAGTTGATGTGGCCCATGTCAACTGTGTCAGGAGAACATAAGATTCTCTGCTATGTGCTCTATCCAGCCGTAGCCAGCCACACCACCATCCTCATAAGCTCAATGGAGCATTGTGGTAAGTCTACAAGTAGTTAAGTGTTAATGTAGTTTAGTCTTATAGCATTGTTAAGTGTTTATGTAGTTAAGTGTTAATGTTTGTTGTTTTATTTGATAAATGTACCTACTTGGTTATTCGTAGTTAAGTGTTAAGTTGTTGTAGAATTGTGTATTATGACTCAAGTCTGATCAATGTACCTAGTGGTTGTTGCTTAATCTTCTTGTATGTGTATTTCACGTTTTTATGGTTAGCATTATGCTGTGATGTTAGTAGTTAAGTGTTGAGTTGTTGTAGAACCGTGTACTAACATTGTATTATATAGGTTTGATGCTAAAGTTTGGTATTTGATTGTTGTTTGATTTATTCCATTGTCTTGTCTCAGGTTAGTATTGATCTTGAAGTCCATGCTTTTATTTGAGAAACATGGCAAGAAAACTACTGGGGCCGTGGTCAAGCTGAAAATTTGTTCCAGATGAGAAGAAGGATCAATGGTGGCATGCCTTCATTGTAAAATTTACTTCTAATGACTTATCTTCTTTTGTAGCAACACTACTATTGTAAAGAAATATTGGGTGGACGAGCTATTTCCCCACGAGAACTATCATATAGCATCAGATCCCCATCAAACTATGACCTAGTGTCAAATCTCCATGGTTTGAAAGTTATAAACTTATTTCTCCACGAATTAACAATTTTGAATGTATTTCTCCCCGAACCGATACATCGAAACTTAATTACCCATAGACCATGGTTTTAATTGGTTTACTATTAACCAAATAGTTTAAACCGGCTAAACCAAACCAAAACTCATTTTAAACAATTTTTATTAAAGAATATTGTTTCTATTCTTGTTGAAATTTCAAAACATAGATTTTTTAAGTTCAAAAAAAGCTTTCCTAATTTCTTTTTATATTTTTCGTATTTTAAAAATTCAAAATAAAAATTACATCAAGATTTTATGTTTCAAAATTTAATAAAATCACAGTGAGCTAAATAAGCTATTAAATTATTGTATTTTTGAGATTTGAAAGTAAAAATTAAATTTTAATAAAAGTATATGTCAAAATCTATGTTTTGTTAAATTTTAACATATATTTTTATCAAAAATTGATTTTTTTCTTTCAAATTTCAAAAAACAAATACAAATTTAACAAGCTTATTTGTTCATTATGATTTTATTAAAATTTATAAAAATGAAATCTTGATGTAATTTTTTTTATTTTAAATTTCAGAAAACACAAAAATATAAACCTAAAACTTCCTTGAAATTAAAAAAAAAATCTATATTTTAAAATTTCAACAAAAAGAAAAACAATATTCTTAAATAAAAGTTGTTTAAAATTAATTTTGGTTTGGTTTAGCCGGTTTAAATTTTATTTGTTAATAATAAACTAATCAAAACCATGGTCTATGGGTAATTAAGTTTTGAAGTATCGATTCGGGGAGAAATAAATTCGAAATTATTAATTCGTGGAGAAATAAGTTTATAACTTTCAAGTCATGGAGATTTGACACTAGGTCATAGTTTGGTAGGGAACTGATGCTATATGATAGTTCTCGTGGGAAAATAGCTCGTCGACCCAGAAATATTCTATGATGAAATCTACATGAAATGGAAGCTAAAAAGTGACCAGAAGATAAGAGATGGCAAGAAACCTAATAACATCAGTCACACTTACTAGGCCAAAATCATTAAAAAATAGGGCAATGAGGAAGCAAAAAAAAAAGTCAGTCAGCTACTAGATCTCGCACAACTGCTCCTCTAGGGAAGAAAATGCACAAGCAAAATTCAGGACCACAAACCTTCTTAAATATTGAGTATAATATAGTAAGTTTTTTTTTATATATTTTGGCCTTCAATTCAACGAGATGTCTAACTTCCTCATGTTTCCTTTCTTGTATATGGTTGATGAGTGTTTGGCAGAACCACCACCATATACAGACCTTGGGAGGAAGGCTCACATGCGTAACGATGGTTCCTTCACGGACCAACGTGCAGAGAAACTAATTCTGGAAGTTTAGCAAGCCGTTCAAGAGATTACACAAGATGGATCTCCACTAGGAAACAGTCAAACTGACTCCAGTGCTGGTACACAAAATTCAAACCACTTTCTAATCAACAAAGAATAAATCAAGCTTATCATCTCTCATCTTCATTATCTTTATTCTTCATACTTGTTTCTTAGTTAGTTATTCAACTGTTACTGTGATAGAATCGAGTAAATACTTGTGATTGTCTTAGTTAGTTATTGAACTTGTGACTGTCTTACTTAGTTATGGAGTATTCTCATGGT
Organism: Moricandia moricandioides; assembly: GCA_905132885.1. Classification (NCBI taxonomy): domain Eukaryota; kingdom Viridiplantae; phylum Streptophyta; class Magnoliopsida; order Brassicales; family Brassicaceae; genus Moricandia; species Moricandia moricandioides. The sequence continues at coordinate 225,576 of CAJHQQ010000291.1, forward strand.
CATTGGTTGTTCAAAACCTTGAATTATCTAGTTTACTTTAGGGTTTATTTTCACTGAATTCACCATAGCTTATGCTTCTTTTTTCCTTTTCTTTTGCAGAGAGGACAGACACGCAAGGGGATCGTCTACAGCCTTGGCAGTGTTTAGTACAAGAACACCAGTCCTTCTGAGACAGTTCCTGTCTCACTGAAGCGCAACCTGGACATGAGATGTACATATGTGGCTTGGAGACAACCACTGCTGAAGTCAAGGGCTGATGTCAATGCTTTGAAGACTGACTTCAAGGAGGAGATGACAGCAACAATTGCAACACTCAACATGATTCTGCAAGCTGTCCAACCTCATGGTCTCCGGCCTCAAGCTTCCATTCCTACTGCCTCAACTACACAACCAAGTCACCCTTAAGCTCACTTACAAGCTCAAGGTCAATTTCAGCCTCAACCTCTATTTAAATCTCAAGATTAGCCTCAAGCTCAAGGTCCGTCTCGCCCTCAACCACAACATCTCATCACAAATATCCAATATGATTTAGATAGTTGGTGCCAAAAGAACCTCGTTTGTAACTTGATGTCTTGTCACTTGCACAATGTTATTTTATGTAATTTATTTGTTTCCTTCTCTTGAACAATGTTTAAACTGCAATTTCTATGTAATATATTTTGGTTTGTAGACTATGTTGGCTTCTAATTACAGATTACAATTGCAAATTAAATATTTTCATAATTATTATTTTTAAATGGTTTAGACCTAACGAAGAAAGATATTTGTAGCAAGCAAATAGTAATACACACAAAACGATTTGTCTTCATTTCGTAGCAAAGTGCTACAAAAGAAACCGTACCATAAACATAGAAAACTGCCACATAATGAAACATAGTAATTTCGTAGCAACTTGCTACAGTAGGTTTCGTCACCATTCGTGGTAAACTTGCCACGAAATTTTCATAGCAAATTTTTCCACAAAGTGATTGTAGCAAATTTGTGGCAAGTTCCTAGACACAATTAGTTTTTGCTACGATCGTATAGCAACAATTTAATTTTCATAGCGTTTCATGGCTTCCCGTATAGCCATGAAATATCGACCATATCCACAAAAATAAACGTGGCTATGGTGGTGTTTTTTTTGTTTGTGAAATTTCAACGAAATCAGGAGCAGTTTTATGTTGTTTTGATACTTAGACTAATAAGAAAAAACACAGATTTTTGGGTCGTTTTCATGTGAATTAAACCCTATTCAATTGTCAAGGTGTAAGCTGTGGCACTCCTCCACACAATGCAAACAATTGATAACGTTCTGTAGAATTCAATGATCATAATACCCAATTATATATATTACTCAAATCAATCTCTATGCAGGAACCATCCCATGTAAAATGTACTTAGAAACGTAAAGACTGGGAGACAAAATTCGTTGGGACAAGAATACAGGTGATTCGATGGGAAACAAACAAAAAAGTAGACCATTACATGTGACTATTGTTGTTATTAATCTAATTTGTGTCGTAAATTACTATAACTACGAGATTTATTTAGTACTTCTATTTCTCAAAAAAAAAATATCATTTTAACATTTTTCTTGTTACATTTTTCCATGCATTAACAAAGCAAAGACGAGCAAGGAACAAGATCACGCAGTTCTTATATGAAAATGGAAATGTAGTGCAAGATGAAAAAGGACTAGTAGACATTGCTACTAGCTATTTTATACAGATTTTTGAGTCTCCTAATCCAGAAGATATTGAAGAAACGCTATCTGAAGTTCATACGACAATCACGGAGCCAATGAATGAAAGTCTAACAGCCCCGATTTTTGAATGGGAGGTGAAGCTAGCACTCTTTGCTATGCACCCAGAAAAAGCCCCGGGGACAGATGGGATGACTGCGCTTTTTTACCAGAAGTTCTGGGACATAGTAAAGGATGATTTAACTCTTATGGTTAATAAATTCCTTACCAAGGGGACAATGCCAGCTGGACTGAATGAAACAAATATTTGTCTCATCCCAAAGACAACAAAGCCTAATGAAATGGCTCAATTTCGGCCCATTAGTTTATGCAACGTAAGTTACAAAATTATCTCTAAGGTCTTATGCCAGAGACTCAAGAAAGTGCTACAAGGTCTAATTTCGGAAACTCAGTCAGCTTTTGTTGTTGGAAGAGAGATTTCGGATAATATTATGATTGCTCAGGAGATGTTTCACGCACTTAGGATTAAGCCAAGCGGACGCAATAAAAGAATGGCTATCAAGACGGATATGAGTAAAGCATATGACATGATTGAATGGTCGTTTATTGAAGTTGTCATGAGAAAGATGGGGTTTTCGGAAACGTGGATTACCTGGATAATGAGATGAATTACATCAGTACAATATAAAGTTCTCATGAATGGGCAGCCGAGAGGAAATAAATATTATTCCAGGGAGAGGTCTATGCCAAGGAGATCCTTTGTCTCCTTTCATTTTTATTCTATGCACAGACGCGCTCGTTAGCCTTCTCAATCACGCAGAGAACCAAGGAAAGATAACGGGGATGCGCGTCACACGCGCTTGTCCATCGGTATCCCACCTTCTCTTTGCTGATGATAGACTTTTCTTCTGTAAGGCGGAGCCCCGTGAATGTGAAGAAGTAATGAAAGTAGTCAGGACGTAAGGAAAAGCATCAGGCCGATGCATCAATTTTGATAAATCTTCCTTACTCTTTGGTAAGCGAATTAATGCAACCACCAGGCAGGAAATTAAAGATGCACTTAGTATACAGAATGAAGGAGGAATGGGGTCTTACTTGGGTATCCCAGAAGATATTAGCGGTTCTAAGTGCAAATTTTTTGCTTTCCTTAAAGACAAGTTGATGCATAGAGTGAATGGCTGGACAGGTAGATGGCTCTCGAAAGGGGGAAAAGAGGTGCTTATCAAATCCATTCTACTTGCTCTTCCGACGTATGTTATGTCTACTTTCCTTCTCCCATTGGAGATATGTGAAAATCTTGTCAATGCTATTGCAGAATTTTGGTGGAGCTCTAATCCCCCCCCCCCCCCCAATAGAGGAATACACTGGTCAAAATGGGAAAAAGTCTGTTTACCAAGAGAGGAGGGTGGGATTGGATTTTGCATGATCTACGAGTTTAATATGGCTCTATTGGCAAAACAATTATGGAGGCTAGTACAATACCCTGATTCGCTAGTGGCCAGAGTTCTGAAAGGACGATATTACATGATGAGCTCGTCTTTACGAGTACATTCTGTAAAAAGTCCTTCTTATGTGTGGAGTAGCATTTCTGCGGCAAAGGAGCTTTTGTTACTGGGGATAAGACAGAAGATACACTCTGGGTATGAAATTAAAGTGTGGGAGGATCCATGGATCCCAACCACACCTGCTAGGTCAGCTACACCTGTGGAGCCAATTATGAATCCAAATATGAGGGTCAGTGATCTTATTAATCAGGAATCAAAGACATGGGATGTTGGCTTGCTGGAAAAATATGTCAACCCTGACGATATACCTCTTATTAGGAGTTTGGCCACAAGTACGACTCATCGACGGGACACATTCTGCTGGAACTACACAAAGAATGGACAATATACGGTCAAGTCCGGATATTGGGTAGCCCAGAATCTCCTCAAGGAGAAAAATGAAAATGAAGTGCTGGAGCCAAGTGTGACTAAGCTTCAAGCCTTTGCTTGGAAGCTAAAGGCGCCAAAGAAAATTTGCCATCTTATATGGCAATTGTTAACTGGACACGTGGCAGTAACAAGGAATTTAGTAAGGCGGAATATGAGATGTGATAATTACTGCCCAAGGTGTGGTGAACCAGAGGAATCTGTAACCCATGCTATTTTTGAATGTCCGCCTGCTTTACAAGTTTGGGCACTATCATCAATTCCAACGAGTCTAGATATCTTTCCAGTACCAAGCATCTATGCGAACATGGATTACCTATTCTGGAGAAAGAACATCATAATTGAGCCTGAACAAGACAGAGATCCATATCCCTGGATAATCTGGTATATTTGGAAGGCTCGAAATGATAAACTCTTTAGGGGAATAGATAGGGATCCTCTGGAACTAGTAAGATATGCTGAGAGTGAATGTCAGGCTTGGTTTGCTGCAAACGAGGTGGTGTCATCAGTGATACAAGGGAACAATGACGAGGAATCCCAAGTCTTAAGCTTGGGTAATATCTGCCTAATAGATGGATCTTGGACATGCCATGATCAATTTAGTGGCTGTGGATGGGTCTGGATGGACAGTGGTGGGAATCGTCAACTCATGGGAACACGAAATATACCTAGACGAGAATCAGCGTTGCATTCGGAAGTAGAAGCACTGCGATGGGCGATGGAGAATATGCTCCAACATTTGACATGCCAGAGCTTCGGTACAGATTGTAAGGAGCTGATTGCTATGATCAAGGACCCTCACGCTTGGCCAAGCTTTGGTACGGAACTGGAGAGGATAGAAACACAACTGATTTGCTTCCCAGACTTCAAAATTTCTTATGTTCCTCGAGCGCGTAATCAGATTTCAGATTTTTTAGCTAAGACATCTAGATCCTTCTATAGGGAGTTACTTTTTATTGGTTGTTCTATTCCGGTCTGGTTACCCAGACCACCTCAAGCTTGAGTAATAGAATAGCTGTTTGCCGAAAAAAAATTAATATTATTGAAAATTAACAAATACAAACAGATTATAAAATATTGCTTCATTTTTTTTTTTATAAAGAGTAAGTTGGCTTTTTTTTTTGAAACACAATTACTAAAATCCAAAATAATGATTAATAGAAACGATGACCAGATATACGTTCATTTCTTTAACTCAATTTAAAAAACAAAATCAATTTACAAAATTAAAAATATAGTAAAGTCCACAAATTAGTATTTGTATCATTTTGTTATATAATGAATCATGTTGGAGTTGAAATTTTCAAGATTGTAGTTTTCTACGGATGGTTCTATTAAGCTATATAAAACATTATCACACAAATAACAAAAATTTACCAAATATGACTTAAAACTTAAGTTTAAATGCAAAGTATACCCAAGCATCAATCGAATGCAAAATTAACCCAAAAGTCTTTTGAAATTACAATCAACCATTTATGACCAAACAAAAAAAACAGAATTTATTTTTACGAATATAACATTGGGAAGTCTTTTAAGTCTTCTGAGTTTTTGTAAGTCGTTTGGTTATAGTTGTTCTTAAAAATAATTTATAAATTTTATAAAAAAAAATTGGGGGAAAATTGAAATCATGTAATTATAAACATTTTTAAATGATATAAATTAAGATATAGTAAAATTGAATTTTTTTCAACATAGATGGATGAATATAATGAGTCATAGTATTCTTTGGTTTAGGATTTGGTAACATATATTATTGTATTCTTTGTACTCTTAGGGTTAATTTTTGGAAGCTTAACATTTTTATTCAAAGAATAAATTTTTACCTATAGAAAAAAATATTTAGTTATGTATATATTAAACACTCTTAAGTTGAATTTGATTATAATAAAGTGTGTAGTTAGTTAATTAAGTTCATATTTAGGGTAGATGACTTCCAAGAAGTCGTGTGATGAATAATATTTACATCAGACGACTTCTGAGAAAGTCTTCTGGGCGAATAATAAATTTAGGGTCGAGAAAAATTTCAAGTAAGTCTTCTAGAAGAATTACTTGAAAGTCTTATGAATGGAAGTACTTAACTTTATCAAAATTTTTGTCTCCTTAAATGAAGAAAATTTACACATTCTCTATTCCACTCAAATGACTACAGCAAAAATGTAATGTTTCTCATTCTAAAACTCTCTAATCCCTCTATAATCTTTTTGAACTTAAAAACTCACCAAAATTTAGATCAATTTTTCATTTTTACCTCATGTCTTTCTCACTGATTTATTTTATTTTTGGAGGTTTTTCATTGCATGGTTCTCATCTTCCACTCCTTTAAATGTAGATTTATAAATCATATGTTTTTCATTTGGTAACCCCTTGTTGCTTAAAGATCTTATCTTTTATTTATTTTTTGTTATTTTAAGCTCTTAACTTATTTTTTGAAGTTTTTCTATGTTTTGAAGCCATTTGAATGCTTTTGGATATGCAAGTTTTTCAGATCTGAGACAGACTTGAAAGTCTTCTAACATTTAATGCACTAAGAAGACTTCCTAGAAGTCTTCTTGCGAATTTTTCTCCCATATCTCCTTTTTCATAACAGATCTGAGCATTTAGGTAAGTCTCCATGGCAGAGTTTTGGTAAGTGTCTTGTTGCTTAAAGCTTTTACCTTTTTCCAAAACTAAAACTCTTCAATCTCTCTGAAGTCTCTGAGAACTTGAAGACACCAAACTTTATATTAATTTATCATTCTTTGTCTTATGTCTTTCTCACTAATTCATCTTGTTTTGAAGGTTTTTTATTACATGGTTCTCATCTTCTACTATTTTAAAGGTAGATCTATTTTTGAATATGTATTTTTGTGTGTTCTTTAAAGGTAGACATATCTCATCTTCCACTCATTTTCTCTGTTTTGATGTCATTTGAACGTTTTTGGATTTGCAGGTTTTTCAGATCTGGGTCAGACTTTGGAAGACTTCTGAGAAATTTTCTCAAAAGTCTTCTAGACGACTTCCTGGAAGTCTTCTAGACTAATTCTTGTAAGTCTTCGTGGAAGTCTTCTAGACGACTTCCGGGAAGTCTTCTAACATATAATGTTCTAGAAGACTTTCAGGAAGTCTTCTCTCAAGTCAAGTGAAGTCTACGCTTGTTTTTGTGGAGGAATGATCCATAATTTTTTTGTTTATGGTCGTTTTGTGATTTGTAGATGAACACTTTTAATTGTGAATTCTTTTGTAAATTTAAAGAGATATTAATGGAAAAAATTGGTAAATATATTTATGTCTACAATGTTACTTGCCAAAAGTATTTGACATTATTGAAGTTATTGATACAAATTTAATAGCAAAACACAATAATACAAAAAAATGGTCAAATTTACTATAACTAAGAGAGAAAACTTCCAAAGAAAATTTAGCCAAATTCACAAAATATCATATAATACATAAGTTAAAACATATAGCAATTTAACTGGAAGACTTCTGGGAAGTCCTTTGCAAAATTTAAATTTAAAGCGGAAAATTGAAATATACGCGGAAAATTTAAGCGGGAAACTCAAAATTTAAGTGAAAATTAAAAATTTAAATTTCATGAAAGTTAAAAAGTATATCTTATGATCTAAGAAGATACATTCAACCATATTACTTGATATTTTTGAAATTACTTAACACTTTTGAAAGTTAAAAAATATATATTAAATTTACTTAACAAATTTACAAAAACAAACTTAGAACATATTAGCTAGAAACATTAATAAACATGAATATTGGTAAACTCATAACTAAAACCAATTAAGTTATGAATTTCAGTCTGGAACCCAAATATCAACTAATATACACGAATTAACAAGAATATGTTAAAAAGTCTTTATAGTTTTAGAGAAAATTAAACTTTATTAAACATTGACGTAGACGACTTCCAAGGAAGTTTTCCAACAGACTTACATGGAAGCCGTCAATTAGGTCATTTTTTCAATTGAAAATTTACAAAGAAAAACTTTCAGAAAAGTCTACTCTACATCAGATTTCTTTAGAAGTCTTCCTTTGTAAATATTGGCTTACTTTGTTTCTCAAAAAGTCTCGAAAATACCATGAAAACCTCCCGGTAAGTCGTCTATGATAGACATGTTAGTTTTGATTTTGACCAAATTGTGTGAGAAATTTGACTTTTCCTAGACGACTTACAAATAAGTCAGTCTAGCTGAAAAATAAAATTTAAATATTTAATTTTTACTAGACGACTTATATGACTAGCTGTAAGTCGTCTTAGGTTACTTTTGAAATTAGAGAATAAAAATTAAATATTTAATTTTGACTAGACTACCTACGTGTATGTCTTCTGTTACACGACTTACATGGAAGTCTTCTGTGATATCCAAGGTTCGACCAGAATCTCAGAAAAAAATTCTGAAAGATTTTCCTGTAAGTCGTCTATCGGAAGACTTACATGGAAGTCTTCTCCCGGAAGACTTACATGGAAGTCGTCTAGTTAAAATTAAATATTTAAACTTTTATTTTTAAATTGCAAAAATTACCTAAGACGACTTACACCGACAATGAGAAGACTTCCACCGAGAGTTCGAAATATTTACATGGAAGTCTTCTGACGGAAGACTTACTTTTTAAGCCGTTTAGAGAAAGTCAAATTTCCGACACAATCAGGTCAATTCCAAAACTAACATGTTTGTTCTAGACGACTTACCGGGAAGTCTTTTAGAGATTTTTTTGTTAACAAAGAAAAGTTGAAAAACCTCGAGAGGAGTCGTCTCTAAAAAAACACACATAAAGTCAATTGCAAAACTAATTCTTGCATTGACCAGAAGACTTCCATGTAAGTCTCCTTGTTGCTAGAAGACTTCCACGGAAGTCTTGTAGCGAACAGATCTGGAAAAAAAAAAATCAAAAATCATTGTTAAATCCGATGAGGTTCATGTTTAGCTTCTCCAAGTACACATCACTCTAGTCGCCAAGGATCGTATGTGTTTGTGCAATGTTCTTAATAAAACAGTACCTTCGTTTTATTCTCTTCTTAACTTATGAGATCTTCCTTACACTTTGATCTCCTTATATAGATAATAGGAGTCCTTATCTTTTCCTATTACACATAGAACTAGGAACCTTAACTTTATCCTAATCTAATAAGTTATTCTACTTATCTTAATGAATAACTTGTTTCCTAAGTAATCTTCATTGAAGCTTATCCAACATTCTCCCTTCTAAGCTTCAAACCATCTTCACTTAGATCTTGAACTTGAATCCGCTCCCTCATCTCCTTGAACTTGATCTTTGCTAAGGCTTTAGTTAGGATGTCCGCTTTCTGCTCTGTTCCGGGTACATGCTCCACGTCTATATGATCTCTCTATACACACTCCCTTATGAAATGAAAACGTTTCTGAATGTGCTTGCTTCGACGATGGAACATCGGGTTCTTGGCGAGTGCTATGGCTGATTTGTTGTCGACGCGGATCAATGTCTTCTCAACCTTTCTTTCGGTAATCTCACTCAAAAGATCTTGTAGCCAAATGGCTTGCTTCGCAGCTTCTGTTGCTGCAATGAATTCAGCTTCACAAGAGGATAAAGCCACCATGTCTTGCTTCTAAGAACACCAAGTTATAGAAGTTTCTCCGAGACAAAACAAATGTTTAGTTGTACTTCTACCATCATCTGGATCAGTGTTATGGCTATTATCGCTATATCCAATGAGTTTCTGAGATCCACCACGCTTAAACACCAGGCCATACCCGTGAGTACCTTTAAGATACCTTAGTACTTGCTTTAATGCATCACCATGAGCCTTACGCGGTGAATGCATATACTTGCTTAAGATCCCAATAGAGAATGACAAATCTGGTTTTGAATGCATTAGATATCTCAGAAATCCTATCCTTCTTCTATATAAGGTTGCATCAATCTCAGGTTCATCTAGTGCCTTAGAAAGTTGCAAACCAAATTCCATCGGTATATAAGTTGAGTTGCAGTCGTCTTGAAAATCTTTGGAAGTGAATTCACCTCCTTTGTCCGTACAAAGTATCAAGATCTTCTTGCCATCGCTTTCTCTTTCAACAAGATTCTTAAATATCTTGAACTTCTCAAAGGCATCACTCTTCTCTTTCAGTAAGATTGACCACATGTACCTTGTGTGATCATCAATTAACACGAAAATATATATGTTATGTGATGGAGTTGCAGGAGATATCGGACCACAAAGATTGGCATGCAATAACTCCAATGCACGACTTGATCTGAATGAAGTAAAATATGGAAACGGCTGTCTTGTTTGCTTCCCTACCAAACAAGAATCGCATATCTGTTTTACTTCTGCAATCTCAGGCAATCCTTGAACCATCTCTTGTGCTGCCATGGATCTTATGGTCTTGAAACTGATATGTCCGATTCTAGCATGCCATCTCAACGGCTCTTCTTTAATCTTTGTGACTAGACAGATAGGGCTCCCAACCTTGAGAGATACTTTAGAAAGTCTGTTAGAGGCCCTTAGTACTTTTGTTAACAGTCTCCCACTAGGATCATGCAATGTTAGATAGTTATCTTTCATTCTAACGTCGCATCCTTGTTCCGTTGCTTGACCGAGACTTAGTATGTTACTCTTCAATTCTGGTATGTAATATATATCAGTTAGTAGCTTTTGTTCCCCTGTTCTTGCTTCAAAGAGGATTGATCCCTTGCCATTTATCTCCACACACGAACCATCTCCAAATTTTACTCTTCCTTTAATGTTTTCATTGAGCTCAAAAAATATGACTTCTCACCAGTCATGTGATTACTTGCGCCATTATCCAAGTACCAGATTCCTTCTTCTTTCTTGCTTGGTTCCAGTGTTTTTGGTAACACTTTTTCTTCATTAAGGAAAACAACTTCATGTAGATAGAGCGCAACATCTGCATCTTCTGTTTCGGTCTTGTTGAGTTCTTGATTTTCTTCTTTCTTCTGAGGACAAACAGATTTAAAGTGACCTTTCTTTTTGCAGTTAAAGCAGGTGATCTGCGAGTAGTCCCTCTTTTCTTTGTTCCACTCGCCAGAACTGCTTCTCCCGCGTCCTCTTCCTCTGTTCCCTCGACCACGACCCCGATTCAAAGCTCTCCCTCGTCCTCGCGAGTTCTGATCATACGAGCTTTCTGAACTTGAGAATAGAAGGTTGCTTTGTTGATCATACGATGCTTCATCTTTAATGCGTTCTTCATATGCTTTAATTCTCCCAATAATGTCTTCAAAAGGAGTTTTATTCAAATCCAGCATCTGCTCCAATGATGCTGTCATGTGAATAAATTTCCGAGGTAGACTATTTAGAAACTTCTTCACGATTTTAGGTTCATCGATGCTCTGTCCTAGCGAGGCTGCTTTTGATGCAAGTTCAGATATCTTTCCAGAGAAGGTATCAACAGTGTCCGAGTCATTCATTCTTAGACGATCGAACTCATTCATCAAGGTTTGTAGACGTGCTTCTTTCACGCGTTCAGCACCTAGATTTCTGGTTTTAATGGCTTCCCAAATAACTTTAGGGGAGTAATCTTCACCAACTTGCATGATTAAGTTTTCAGGTATTGACTGAAATAAAAGTGCCGTTGCAATATCATTCTTCTCTTCTTCATCTGTACCAGGATCGATTGTCTCCCAAACCTTATAAACTTTTAACATAACTTTCATCCTTTTTGCCCAAACAGAATAGTTGGACATGCTGAGCATCAGACAAACTACTGCACTTGGAACTCCTTCTCTTTTTCCTAGTGCTTTTGTATTTGTCAATGCTTTCGAATCCGCCATTGCACTCACAAAAACCTAGCGCTCTGATACCAAATCTAGTCGCCAAGGATCGTATGTGTTTGTGCAATGTTCTTAATAAAACAGTACCTTCGTTGTATTCTCTTCTTAACTTATGAGATCTTCCTTACACTTTGATCTCCTTATATAGATAATATGAGTCCTTATCTTTTCCTATTACACATAGGACTAGGAACTTTAACTTTATCCTAATCTAATAAGTTATTCTACTTATCTTAATGAATAACTTGTTTCCTAAGTAATCTTCATTGAAGCTTATCCAACAATCACTTCCTAACGAAAGTCACTTAATTATACTTGATTAAGAATCATGAACTTGAGTAACTCTAATAAACTTATAAATTTTGAAATAAAAAAGTTGGAGTTTTGGTATGAAATAAAATATGAAATGAAAGGGAAATAGTTTGTTTGTGTAAGAAATAAGAATATGAAGATGTTGATGTTGATTTTATGTGCATTTAGAGCTTGAAATTGTTTGTTCATAGTGGTTGATATATTGATGACAATGGCAATGTTGTAAATAAAAGTAGAAGATAAAGATGATTGAGTAAAACAACCATTTTCAAAAAAGAAAATTAATGACATTTTTGTGAATAATCCAAATTTTTGGGGTGTATAAGGGAAATGAAAGTTTCAAAAAAATCATGAATTAGTTTTGTGTTTGACTTTAAGTTTTAAGTCATTTTTGAAAAAGTTCCACAAATGACTTAAAATAATATATAATTTATTTATATTATAAATATTAAAAAACATATCTCAGTGTAGAACATGTTTAAAAGTAATGATATACAAAACAGCTTAAAATAGGTTGTTTTGCGTTAGTTTTAGATCATTAGAAATAAATTCTAATCAATATGAAACAATTTAAATAAGTGAATAAATTCTTTATCTATTAAAAATAATTTTGCGTTTTGAAAGCACATGTCAAATTATATTCTATTTAAAAATCAACTTTTCTTTAAACCACCACTGATGAACCGGTCTCAACATGGGTCAGTTTATTTATGGTTTTCTTCTTCTTTGTTTATGTAGAACAATGCTTATGTCTCAAGGTAAGAAAGAATTAAGATTTTTTTTTCTTTTGTTCGATGAATATGTTAAAATCAAAAAAAAAGGAAGAAGAGTATTTTAATATCTAAGTTCTAAGGTTGACAAAAAAAAATATCTAAGTTCTAAGTTGTCACTGCACAACGTTATTGCTTTTTCGTTCAAATAGCAATTTTCCCCCTTTTTTTTCTTCGTTTCTTTTAATATGGTAACTCTATATCCTTCTTTAAGATCAATTGAATATAATATAATATATAGAGATAAACAATTTATTGATTTCTTTGAAATGGAAGTTCATGAACCATGAAATATTGGTATGTAACTAGGGATGTCAAAATGAGTTAGAACTCATGAGCTGGCTCAGCTCAACCCAATTTTTCACGAGTACGATCTCTATTTTTTAGGCTCATTTAATAAATGAGTTTATTGATGGAGCTAAAATTAGATCACGAGTTATATGTACGAGCTTTAATGAACACGAGCCAGCTCATGAGCTTAATCATTTCTATACTTACAATTATATATATATATATATATATATATATTATTTTCTTGGATAACTTCTATTTTTCTTATGTGAAAAGATAATTTCTATATTAATCATATTTATCTTTTTTAATTAAAATGTAAAACATACATAAATAATATAGAAATTATTATTTTTAATTATCTATAACTTTTAGAAGAAAGAAAATAGAAATTATTTAAAAAACAAAATAGAAATTATCTAACTCTTCTATATAAACCCATGTTACCCTATCATATTTCTCACAAATATTGTTGATCCTAAATTTATAAATGTTTTATTTTATTTTTATGATTTAGACAGATGAAGACTTTGAATATGAATTGTCTCAAGACTCTCACAAGGAATATGAATTTTGGATCATTGGTTTAGCTTAATATTCATTTTTTAAGTCTTGATTTTATTTAATATTTAATATTACTGTTTTCGATTTTTTAATATTAAATTTCGAATAATCTTATATAAGTTATTTAAATATTTTTTTAGTATTAGACCATGAGTTAGCTCATTTAACTCATGATCTAGATGATCTGAGTTCGAGTTTACATATTAAAGCTCATATTATAAATGCTGAACTGAGCTAGCTCATGAAAGATCCGAGTTCACTGTGAGCTGAGCTGAGCTGAGCGAGCTAGCTCATTTTGACACCCCTATATGTAACTGACCTTTAAAAACGTTATTCAACATCATTTATTAGTGAGTTTTTTACATGTCGTTTTCACCGATGGGATCCGTCTCTGCGGAGAATTTACCTTGCTTAATCTGTCATGTCACGCTGGAAGAGTCAATGCCTCCGGTGTGTACATCTTGCTGCTCCCTGCTTCTCGGGAATCGTAACTCATGTACCTCCAATGACCATACATCTGATTACAGCTCCGTTCTTGCTATCGGGCGTCTCAAAGTCGCGAAGGAATTTTTTATGGGTCAAGCCCACTTTGATAGTTGGTGATAGTAAGTTTCAGTTTAGCCCATCAGATTCCATGTCAAGTAAGATGGGTATTGTGGTTTTGATGATCTTGGCTAGGGTCGGAATTGGCTAGGTCGGAAAGGATTTCCGGTGGGTTCACTGGGGCTTTGGTTTGCGTTTAATGCAATATATCTCTTATTCGAAGAGTAATCTATTTTTTTCATTACCGATGGTTTATCGGGACCAGCAATACCATCCTTTGCTTCTATTTTAAGGAATTCTTTTCCTCCAATCTTGTAGAGGTGTTTGTCCATATCTATCATTCGTCTTGCTATCTTGTGGAGTGGTCCGTTTGGGGCCTGAAGATGCAGCGGATCTGTTTTCGACAGTTTGGGTGCGGATTTGGATGTCAACGTCACAATTTAAAGTGGACTATCTCTTTGCTGTCCGACCCATGTCGTAACGGCTACACTGACGCATTCAAGCACCATCTTGAGTTCGCTGTCATTTTCTTCTTTCGAAGACTTATCTATTTATCTTTGTGTTGTTGTAGTTTATCTTTTCAATCAAAGAAGATGGATAATTCTCTCTTATAGTTTGTAGTCAAACAAGTTGAAAGTTAATGAAAAAAAGTTGTGTTAAAAAAAAGAATGTAATAAGGTTTGCATCCACAAAGAAGAGAATAGTTAGTATACGTCGACACATTATTTGAGTTTACACGTAATAAATGTGACTGAAAGACTATTAATAATATACATTAACTGAGATAGTAAGTAGCTAAAATATCAGATTTAACGAACAAAGAAAGATGTTATGGTCGGCTCTTCCGAAATCCGATAACTAGGTCAGTTTCCACATCCTCTTTCTCTTTACTTCCTGATGGCATCCCCATTGGCCTTTCTCCAACCTGACATATAAGGAAAAAAAAGAGAAATAATAATTTATTCATCGAATATATAATTAACGTAGACCATAAAACAATTTTTTATAGGAAAGATATGGCAGATCTATAAATGTCAGATTCCTAGTTAGCTTTCTCAATACATGTTTTTGGGGGAACCTCTCATTACATAAGTTATAGTGATCTTGTAATGTTCAAGTTGCAATGTGTAAATCATTTTTGTCACGTACTGACGACTCTATGTATATATATATGCACATATAGGTAATAGCGATATGGACCATATGGTACATACCCTTCTACAAAGCCTTGACTCTCTCGTCCTTGAGCTCCCTCTCCTAAATTTTAAAGAAGAGAGATCAATAAATATAAAGGAAAAAAATAATAGACAAAATCAAAATCTAATTATTCAAACCTTGGCTTTTAGTTTCCTCTATTTCATCTCCATATAACTTAGCCTATCCAATAAACCAACATAAGATCCAAAAAAACAAGTAACTGATAATTAAACAAAAACATCACATTTCATTTTTTTTCTTTCCACACTTTTGTCTCTTACCTTTCTTGATCTAACAATATGAAGGCTTTTCTCTATTTGTGTGGTATGTCCTCAAGTTCTTTCATCGAACAAGAAGCCAAGCTTTGCCCCATCAACTTCCTGTCGAATAAACACAGTTCTTAATTTAAGAACCATTTGAAAATAATTCCGTTAATATACTACTGGATCAAAATGGGTTAGATTCCTTTTTCCACATACCTGTTATGCACTTCAAGCATTTCAATCTTTTCCCACCATTGTCACCATTTCCTTCTTTAGTCCCTATAAACCCACAGTGGTTGTTACGTACCAAGTGTCACAAAAAATGAGAAATGTGACTGATGTATTTTTTCAACTTGAGTTTGACATATAGAAAACGTTTGTAAGTGAAACAAAAAAACTAAGTGAATATAGATATACGAAAAAAAACCTGCACGTATTGCTCAATGGGGTGACTTTCTGCAACGAAATACTCTCTCTTATACTCGGCATATCGCTTTATCATCTTATGGATACTGAAAATTCTCAAGAGTCAACATGATCGGTTCACTAGTTACTTTGTGAGTTTTAGTTTGAAAAATATGTAAATACCCTGTCCCTATGGCACATGCTCTTGTGTCTTTGTTGAGAAAAACTAGATTTTTGTTGGGCATCGATGCATATGTATGAATTTTTGTAGCTTTCAAGCTAGCTACAAATGAATGTCATGGTATTCACACTTGATGCATTGTATATGTATATACAAACGATTCTCAACCGACTCTATGCATACATAATCGAGTTCGTCTGACCTTAACGAATTAGACACTGGAAGCATTATAATATTGAACTTGGACTCAGACAACAAAATGTACCACACACAATTGAACACACTTGAAATCATATAGACAAATTTATAATTTTGGGAAAAACACTTTGGATTCCTATATGTATGATTTATTGGTTTGATTTATGTTCTTGATTTTAAAGTCATTTTGGTTAAATAAATTAGTTATTCACTTTGAGTTCCAACACAGATAAAAGGCTCAATATTCAAAACCCGTACTATATAAAACCCTAATTAATTCATAAGATAACCCTCATGTTGTACTTTGAACTATCTAAGGAAAAAAAACCAGAGTTTAAAACAAGAAAGTAACTTCTTTACCTAAAAAACTATATGAGAATATATGAAATATGAAACTGAAAGAGGCTTATATATATTTTTTTGAAGATCTAACACTGCAACAAGATATAGAAGAAAAAAAAGCAAAATCTTTTACCTGTATATTAAGAAATCTCTAGTACTATTTGGTCAGAGAGTTATTCAACTACACAAGTACCACTACTTATTGATAACAAATTTAACATAAGAAATATATTGAAATAGTATAAAGATTGGAGTAATTAATCAATCTGAAATTAAGAATCTTACTCGGAGCTGGCGAAATCATATAATCTTCCTTTCTGAGAGAAGATTATAGCTGCGACTTGAGTATCACAAAGAACAGAAAGCTCATGAGCCTTCTTAAAGAGACCTTTCCTTCGTTTAGAGAATGTGACTTGTCTGCTTGTAGAGTTCTCGATCTTCTTGATCTGGATCTTTCCTCTTACCATTTTTAATTTGTTCTCACAAAATCGAAATCCCACGAATGAGATCTGTTAAGGGATGGAAACCCTAACTAAAGTTGAAAGTTTGCGTTTGTCTACAAAAAAAACAGATCACTGAAACGAAACCCAAAGTAAAATCAAGAAATGATTTCTTGATTTGGGGAACTAGCACAGAAATTAGTTCATATGATAACTTTGGGAAAATCTTGTAGACTAAATAACTCGCAAGCCCGTTTAGAGCTAGCTTTAATTTGTCGAGATTCGCTTGAAATAAAGAGGACAAAACTGGATGGATAAGGAATATGTTTACACAAGAAGGTAGAAAAAGCAATCAGACAAAAAAGAAATAAATGGAAAGTGAAATCCTGAAACATTAAAAAGAAAGCTTCGTGTTTACCTCTCCTGGGCTAATAGCGGAGTCAGCAACCCTAATCTTTACTTTAAGAGTAGAAAGAATCTTGCTTCTTTAATTGGGTGTATTTCTTTTGGATTAGCCCACGTAGGCTGCAAGAAGCAAAAGCTAACAAAGAGGAACCTGTGTCTATCATGACAATTAAAACAATAACCCTTTTTAACATTCCTAATTTACATTGTTTTCATTTCTCTTAGGCTAAAATGTTGGCACAGACGAATAGTTTTTTCCGCAGAAGACTTCTATAATGACAAGAAAAAATAAAATCCCTCTTTATAATTTTTTTTCGCTAGTTGGTCCGTCCGACTATTCTCGTTCAAGAGAAATATAAAATTAATTCACACGCAGTTATCATATAGATTTTGAAAATATTAGATTTCTAAAATATCAAAGTTGACCATCCCATCAGATTCATAATTGATATTCAATAAATCTGTGTAATCGTGTTTTGGAACTAGATTGAATGGATCCTCATGTCTCTTGTGCCTTACAGTTGTGTCATCTATATGTATTAATGATAACCACCATACTATGTTTATCTTACATAAACCTCATCACTTGATTATATTTTTCCATTTAATTATTGATGATCGAGTCTCATGTAGTGATTCTTTGATTAACGCAAGCCTTCTTTTTATGCACAAATGAATATATAATTCGTGGTCACGACAGTATTCTAATGTCTATATACGTCCTGTGGCTAGTATATATTATAGAATGTTATTTAGTCTTTAAAATTTAGATCTATATAAAACGAATTG